>CM070107.1:1064026-1206526 GCA_036178185.1 Liparis tanakae
GAAAAAAGGTTTTGTTTAGGAAAATCCACTTTTTGACTCTCAGCGGGCTGAAAATCAGTTTAAGAGCATACAAAATAGATGTTGCTGCTTTGAGGCAGTAAAGTGATGAAAGCATCAGGTATTCATGCAAATGTCATCAAACTTGTAAGAATTGTGTCCTAAGAAACTTTCTTTGGTTGAAAACCCAGAAAAAAGGTTTTGTTTAGGAACATCCACTTTTTGACTCTCATCGGGCTGAAAATCAGTTTAAGAGCATAAAAAACAGATGTTGCTGCTTTGAGACAGTAAAGTGATGAAAGCATCAGTTATTCATGCAAATATCATCAAACTTGTAAGAATTGTCTCCTAAGACACTTTCTTTGGTTGAAAACCCAGAAAAAAGGTTTTGTTTAGGAAAATCCACTTTTTGACTATCTGCGGGCTTGAAATCATTTTAAGAGCATAAAAACAAGATGTTGCTGCTTTGAGGCAGTAAAGTGATGAAAGCATCAGGTATTCATGCAAATATCATCAAACTTGTAAGAATTGTGTCTTAAGACACTTTCCTTGGTTGAAAACCCAGTAAAAAGGTTTTGTTTAGTAAAATCCCCTTTTGGACTTTCTGCGGGCTGGAAATCAGTTTAAGAGCATAAAAAATAGATGTTGCTGATTTGAGGCAGTAAAGTGATGAAAGCATCAGATATTCATGCAAATGTCATCAAACTTGTAAGAATTGTGTCCTAAGACACTTTCTTTGGTTGAAAACCCAGAAAAAAGGTTTTGTTTAGGAAAATCCACTTTTTGACTATCTGCGGGCTTGAAATCATTTTAAGAGCATAAAAACAAGATGTTGCTGCTTTGAGGCAGTAAAGTGATGAAAGCATCAGGTATTCATGTAAATGTCATCAAACTTGTAAGAATTGTGTCCTAATACACTTTCTTTTGTTGAAACTCCAGAAAAAAATGTTTTGTTCAGTAAAATCCACGTTTGGTCTCTCTGCGGGCTGAAAATCAGTTTAAGAGCAGAAAAACAAGATGTTGCTGCTTTGAGGCAGTAAAGTGATGAAAGCATCAGGTATTCATGCAAATATCATCAAACTTGTAAGAATTGTGTATTAAGACACTTTCCTTGGTTGAAAACCCAGTAAAAAGGTTTTGTTCAGTAAAATCCACTTTTGGACTTTCTGCGGGCTGGAAATCAGTTTAAGAGCATAAAAAATAGATGTTGCTGCTTTGAGGCAGTAAAGTGATGAAAGCATCAGGTATTCATGCAAATGTCATCAAACTTGTAAGAAGTGTGTCCTAAGACACTTTCTTTGATGCAAAACCCAGAAAAAAAGGTTTTGTTTGGGAAAGTCCACGTTTGGACTCTTTGCGGGCTGAAAATCAGTTTAAGATCATAAAAACAAGATGTTGCTGCTTTGGGACAGTAAAGTGATGTAAGCATCAGGTATTCATGCAAATATCATCAAACTTGTAAGAATTGTGTCTTAAAACACTTTCCTTGGTTGAAAACCCAGTAAAAAGGTTTTGTTTAGTAAAATCCACGTTTGGTCTCTCTTCGGGCTGAAAATCAGTTTAAGAGCAGAAAAACAAGATGTTGCTGCTTTGAGGCAGTAAAGTGATGAAAGCATCAGGTATTCATGCAAATGTCATCAAACTTGTAAGAATTGTGTCCTAAGAAACTTTCTTTGGTTGAAAACCCAGAAAAAAGGTTTTGTTTAGGAACATCCACTTTTTGACTCTCATCGGGCTGAAAATCAGTTTAAGAGCATAAAAAACAGATGTTGCTGCTTTTGACAGTAAATTTATGTAAGCATCAGATATTCATGCAAATGTCATCAAACTTGCAAGAATTGTGTCTTAAGACACTTTCCTTGGTTGAAAACCCAGTAAAAAGGTTTTGTTTAGTAAAATCCACTTTTGGACTTTCTGCGGGCTGGAAATCAGTTTAAGAGCATAAAAAATAGATGTTGCTGCTTTGAGGCAGTAAAGTGATGAAAGCATCAGGTATTCATGCAAATGTCATCAAACGTGTAAGAATTGTGTCCTAAGACACTTTCTTTGGTTGAAAACCCAGAAGAAAGGTTTTGTTTAGGAAAATCCACTTTTTGACTCTCAGAGGGCTGAAAATCAGTTTAAGAGCATAAAAACAAGATGTTGCTGCTTTGAGACAGTAAAGTGATGAAAGCATCAGTTATTCATGCAAATATCATCAAACTTGTAAGAATTGTGTATTAAGACACTTTCCTTGGTTGAAAACCCAGTAAAAAGGTTTTGTTTAGTAAAATCCACTTTTGGACTTTCTGCGGGCTGGAAATCAGTTTAAGAGCATAAAAAATAGATGTTGCTGCTTTGAGGCAGTAAAGTGATGAAAGCATCAGGTATTCATGCAAATGTCATCAAACTTGTAAGAAGTGTGTCTTAAGACACTTTCTTTGTTTGAAAACCCAGACAAAAATTTTTTGTTTAGTAAAATCCACTTTTGGACTTTCTGCGGGCTGAAAATCAGTTTAAGAGGAGAAAAAATAGATGTTGCTGCTTTGAGGCAGTAAAGTGATGAAAGCATCAGGTATTCATGCAAATGTCATCAAACTTGTAAGAATTGTGTCCTAATACACTTTCTTTTGTTGAAACTCCAGAAAAAAATGTTTTGTTCAGTAAAATCCACGTTTGGTCTCTCTGCGGGCTGAAAATCAGTTTAAGAGCAGAAAAACAAGATGTTGCTGCTTTGAGGCATTAAAGTGATGAAAGCATCAGGTATTCATGCAAATGTCATCAATCTTGTAAGAATTATGTCCTAAGACACTTTCTTTGGTTGAAAACCAAGAAAAAAGGTTTTGTTTAGTAAAATTCACGTTTGGTCTCTCTTCGGGCTGAAAATCAGTTCAAGAGCATAAAAACAAGATGTTGCTGCTTTGAGGCAGTAAAGTGATGAAAGCATCAGGTATTCATGCAAATGTCATCAAACTTGTAAGAAGTGTGTCCTAAGACACTTTCTTTGGTTGAAAACCCAGACAAAAATGTTTTGTTTAGTAAAATCCACGTTTGGTCTCTCTGCGGGCTGGAAATCAGTTTAAGAGCATAACATCAAGATGTTGCTGCTTTGAGGCAGTAAAGTGATGAAAGCATCAGGTATTCATGTAAATGTCATCAAACTTGTAAGAATTGTGTCCTAAGACCCTTTCTTTGGTTGAAAACCCAGAAAAAAAGTTTTGTTTAGTAAAATCCACGTTTGGTCTCTCTGCGGGCTGGAAATCAGTTTAAGAGGATAAAAAATACACATCTAAAGCACCTCAAACATTAAAGAAATTACAGATTTCTTTAAACATTTAGGACTTTTACTTTGAAAACTTTTCTAATTGATACATTCAAATTGTTTGATTGCTATTGTAGGGGATTGATTTCAGATATGTATGGAACACATCTGCGTTATTCATTTCCTGGAACTCTTGGGGAAATCTATATACAGGACTTTTTTTAACATACAAAAGTCTGACTTATTTTTATAAACTCTTCCTTGGTACAGTCAACATGTTTTAATGTTAGCATCATTTAAGCTACATCTCAGAAACGATCTATAAAGATACAAAATCAGTTCATTGTTTACTTGTATATGTTAGTGTATAATTTGTCGACATCTTATTTTGAAAAACGGATGTTGTTTTACGTGGCTCTTTCCGCTAATTTTGCAAAACCGGATGTTGTGTCACGTAAATCCTTCCGCTAACAATTCAATTCAATTCAGTTTATTTGTATAGCCCAGTTTCACAAATTACAAATTTGTCTCAGAGTGCTTTACAATCTGTACACATAGACATCCCTGACCCAAAACCTCACATCGGACCAGGAAAAACTCAGTTAGCGGCTAACTTTATGAAAACCCTTGCGCGCTCGAATGTGTGTACCGTGAACATCAGTCCATAGGGGCTCAGACATGTGAACATCAGTCTATAGGGGCTCAGACATGTGAACATCAGTCTATAGGGGCTCAGACATGTGAACATCAGTCTATAGGGGCTCAGACATGTGAACATCAGACTGTAGGGTCAGACATGTGAGCATCAGTCTATAAGGGCTCAGACATGTTAACATCAGCCTATAGGGTCAGACATGTGAACATCAGTCTATAGGGTCAGACATGTGAACATCAGTCTATAGGGGTCAGACATGTGAACATCAGTCTATAGGGTCAGACATGTGAACAACAGTCTATAGGGTCAGACATGTGAATATCAGTCTATAGGGTCAGACATGTGAACATCAGTCTATAGGGTCAGACATGTGAACATATATATATATATTTATATGTGTCTTCATGTAGTCAAATAGAGCAAATTTATGTTTTGCAGTGAATGAAATAAAAATAATAACACCAAGTAAACACATTGCATCCCGTAGACTTGCTGGTCTGTGCCACGACCTGGGTGAGAGACACACAGCCTCACTACTAGAGACACACAGCCTCACTATGAGAGACACACAGCCTCACTATATGAGACACACAGCCTCACTATGAGAGACACACAGCCTCACTACTAGAGACACACAGCCTCACTACTAGAGACACACAGCCTCACTATGAGAGACACACAGCCTCACTACTAGAGACCCACAGCCTCACTATGAGAGACACACAGACTCACTACCAGAGACACACAGCCTCACTATGAGAGACACACAGCCTCACTACTAGAGACACACAGCCTCACTACTAGAGACACACAGCCTCACTATGAGAGACACACAGCCTCACTACTAGAGAAACACAGCCTCACTACTAGAGAAACACAGCCTCACTACTAGAGACACACAGCCTCACTATGAGAGACACACAGCCTCACTACTAGAGACACACAGCCTCACTACTAGAGACACACAGCCTCACTCAGGGCCGGAGTGGGACCACTTTTCAGCCCGGGAATTTTAGGCTCAAGACCAGCCCACTTTTTTCATGGTAGTGGAAATTGGATAAATGAAGCAACAGTTCAGCTCTTACTATCCTGTAGCTCTTTAATAACTTGTAAATTTAATTCATATTGTTTCCTTGCAAATGTCGGGCTCATCATTTTCAGCAGGAGACTGTCTTATCTGCAGCTCCGAAGCTACAAAGAAAAATTAAGTCATATTACTGCATACTTTAATATCAATATCAATATTATATATCAAAATTTCGCCATATTTTGGGTGATATAAAAAGGCAAATATTTTAATTCAATTTAATATTTTGCTTGGGAATAGGTTGACAATGCTACAATGATATTAATTAAGGCTACAACGTTAGCCGAATAGTTATGTTGCTAATCATTAGGCCTTTGTCTCTCTTTACCAGTTGCCACTTGTGTTTGTCCTCTTGAAAATAAATCTGTAAGCTTGGCACATTTGGCAGCCCCTCCTGCCCTCTTCCTCCCTGAGGGGCCGATCACACCAGACCCGCCTCTCAAAGGCGCGTCGCCCGCATAACCATTGATTCCCTCTGGTACGCGAGGTTTAAAAGGCGCGTCTGAAAGTCGCGCGGTACGATAGGGAATCAATGGTTTTGCGGGCGACGCGTTTTTGAGAGGCGCGTCTGGTGTGATCGGCCCCTGACGCGTCTCGATGCGGTCGGGCCGGCCCAGCTTTCCGTAGCTGAGAACACTTTTTGGAAAAGCCGGCTAAGGACCGAACCAACTCTATTATTTGGGAGGGGTGAACTTCCTCGCATGGTACAACCCATGCAGAGTCTGCGGTGTCAGAATGCGGAACGTGTGTAGCCCACTTTAAGAGAAGATGGACTAACGTGACAAGTTACAACTGTCAACAAATAAAATTTGCGACCGGCCCAGAAGTGAAGCGGCCCACCGGGAACTCTCCCGATTCTCCCGAATACCCACCCCGGGCCTGGCCTCACTACTAGAGACACACAGCCTCACTATGAGAGACACACAGACTCACTACTAGAGACACACAGCCTCACTACTAGAGACACACAGCCTCACTATGAGAGACACAAAGCCTCACTACTAGAGACACACAGCCTCACTATGAGAGACACACAGCCTCACTATGAGAGACACAGCCTCACTATGAGAGACACACAGACTCACTACTAGAGACACACAGCCTCACTATGAGAGACACACAGCCTCACTACTAGAGACACACAGCCTCACTATGAGAGACACACAGCCTCACTACTAGAGTGACTTGCAGATCATCCAGGTGTAATTCTTGAGTGCTTTATGGGCGATCTTTCTCTACGGAAAGGAGCTGAAACATCTGAGGCTGTAATTGTTATCGTTGTGTTTCAAACAGACTCAATGTATGCTGTTCCTTTAGTGTGAGTAATGTAGTGAAATGTTGGATTTACATTCATAACAAACAATGTCAACGGTAAAAAGGAAGCAACACATAAGCATGTCTTTATTGATCATTGTGGGGATGTCTTTCCACTAATGTTATCCACACACACACATACAAACACACACACATTATGAACTGGCTCTCTAGCTACTAGTTTACACATCTTTAAAATAAATAACCTAACACCAGTTTATTATTTATTTTTATTTTTTATTTTTATTATTTTTGTAACTGTTCTTTTTACTCATCCAAACAGAACACGGACCCTTCTCCCATGAGTTTGAAACATTCATCAAAAAAGAACGTCCAGAATGGAATGTAAGAAACCCCAAAAGAACAGCACATGATGTCAAAGAGGGATGAGGACAGAGGAGATAGGATGCTCTAGTAGTGTGAAGGATGAGGACAGAGGAGAGAGGATGCTCTTGTAGTGTGAAGGATGAGGACAGAGGAGAGAGGATGCTCTTTTAAGGACATGTGGCTGATTTAAATAACACATCGTATGAAAAGGGAAACTTGTCCTTGATGATTTCTTTTCATGAGGTTGTGCAGATTTTTGTGTCAAATGTAATAAAGTAGACAAGCATTTATTTCTGTGTATCCTGTGGAGATGGGATATATCTAATTATATGTGTATATATATATATATATATATATATATATATAAGTATATATAAGTATATATATGTATATTTAAATATATATATAGGAGGCCTCTCTCTATGTTCGACCACATGGTGAAACATAATCACCTGGAGGAGACCATGAGGTACTATCACCTGGAGGTGAACGATGATTCAATTCAATCCAATTCAATTCAGTTTATTTGTATAGCCCAGTTTCACAAATTACAAATTTGTCGCTTTAAAAAAAAAAAAAAAACTCGGTCACCGAGTTTATTCGCTCCGAACCCGTTGATGGAAACATTATTCACTTTTCTTTTTTTGTGACATTTTAACAGTTCGCTTCACATTTTCTTGACAAATTAATAAAAACATAAAAACATGGTTCCCGTGAAACTGTTCAGAAATGACCCACAGTGAATGATTAATGTCTCCAACATGAAGTGAAGATCAGAAGGAAACTTTAATGGAATTAAATATATGTTAACGCTACATGGACGACCTTTATTCAATTCAATTCAGTTTATTTGTATAGCCCAATTTCACAAATTACAAATTTGTCTCAGAGTGCTTTACAATCTGTACACATAGACATCCCTGCCCCAAAACCTCACATCGGATCAGGAAAAACTCCCAAATAACCCTTCAGGGGGGAAAAAGGGAAGAAACCTTCAGGAGAGCAACAGAGGAGGATCCCTCTCCAGGATGGACAGATGCAATAGATGTCATGTGACCAGAAGGACAGATTTAGAGTTAAAATACATTCAATGAATTTGACAGAGTTTATCAATAGTTCATATTTAGGCATATTCCACGATGGAGAGTTTGGAGACCTCCACCATCCATCAGGAGATGGAGGCAGAGTGGAGGAGTGGGCGGAGTCCCAGCAGGGCAGCGGCACAGCTGGTGGCAGGAACTCACGACCCAGGCCATCGATGGTCCATCAGCAGATGGGATCTATGCCGTCTCATAGGGTCCGATGACCCCATGAGACGTGTCAGAAGTCAGAAGGACTCCGGGGAGAAAGCAGAGTTAGTCATGTGTGTTTGAGGGATGAAGATTCATCCATAGGAGAAAGAAAAGAGGAGAGAGGTGCTCAGTGCATCCTAAACATCCCCAGCAGCTATAAGCCTATACCAGCATATCCAGGGGCTGGACCAGGGCAAACCTGATTCAGCCCTAACTATAAGCTCTGTCAAAGAGGAAAGTCTTAAGAAGAAATAGAATAGAATTATGCTTTATTAATCCCCAAGGGGAAATTTGTGGACACAGTAGCACCAATAAACTAAACACACAAGAATAAAATATACATATAAGAAAGAAAGAAAAAGTGACTGTGCATAAACTATACAAGTACAAAATAAAATATATATGTATATATCAGTGGTGGGCCGTGGGTCTGGGGCTTGGGCCTTCAGTGAGGTCCTAAACAGTTCAACCCGAATTAATCCACCTCTTATTACTATCATTATGACGCCATGGCTCTAGACACTATACAGTTAGACAGAAACGCAGTATAACAAGGCGTTGCGTCACCCAGTTCAACTAATGGGCAAGAACATCGTCTAGTGCAACAGAGTTATATTTATATTCTTCTTCTATCCATTTCTGGTCCACAAACTTTGAGCTTTAAGTCCAACTTGTTTACAGTGTGTTCACTACACAGCGCATTGTCACCCAAAGCAGTTTCACCGTGATGATGAAAATGAATGTTCCCGTTTACCCAAACACATGACACAATTAATGTGTCTTTTCAATATGTTCCTATTGTTCTTCACCTTTTCATTGTGCAGCTCCGCTGCCCTGCGCGGTGCTCGTTGATCTGTAGATCCGCTCGGGTCCCCAAAAGTTGTCAAAGCACCGATGCTTGTGATGCCGAGCCGTACTTTGGTGTCTCGTTGCTGCCTTGGTTAGACAACTCAAGTTTGCAAAGCCAGTGTGGCTACAAACACCAAATCGATCACTTGCCAATAACAGGCATTCACAGCAGTCCGGTGCGCAGAGCTTCTCGGAGCCTGAGAGCCGTACGTAGCGCTCGGAGTTGGAACTTTGAAAGTAGCGAACAAACCTCTTTCCCGCCTGTGACGGGCTTCGTCTTGAGTGGCGTTATAATTATATCCTCGACCAAATCGATATCTTCTCCTCCTTCCGTCATTGTGTGTTGAAAAAACAGCTTAGTACTACGCAAATTAATCCGTTTATCAAATTCAGTTTCCTAGTTCTGAGATTCTGCATATACCTGCCCATAGGCCCCGCATCTCAATACTGGTCATCCAATCAAAAGACGTCCTGCTAGCCGGCTCCTGTGCTCCTTCCGGGGCCAGCTAGCAGGCCTACAGAAGCCAACTCTAACGCTGATTGGTTGACACAAAATGCTCATCCTCATTCACTTTAAGCTACCAAGGCCCGCAATATCGATTCTGAAGGCCTAAGGGCAGATGTTAGACCCCTAGCAACACATGATGGCTGAATATGATTGGATAAAAGATCTAACATAAAGACCAGCCCTCCAAATCTCAACCTGGCGCTGGCAGCAGTGCAACCAAGACGAAAGCTATGAAATGAAGAGAATAACTCTTACTCTGGGGAATAATTGAATACATATTTGTGGGAACATATATATTTTTTTAAATAGATTCTGAAAATGCTTAGGCCAGCAGAGAAGGCCTTGCAGGCCCTGACGACCCACCACTGGTATATATACACAACATATATGCAAATATGTATATATACACACAACATATGTGCAAATATTCAGCAGTGTAAAAATTAAATTAAATGTGCAAAATGCAAAGTGTGGGTATGTTATTGCACTAGTTTCTTTGCAGGAGGTGGGGCTTTGTTATAGAGCCTCATGGCCGTAGGCAGGAATGTTCTCCTGTAGCGTTCCTTATGGCAGCGGAGCGAGACGAAGCGTTGGAGAACGTGCTCCTCTGTCCCTGTAGAGGTGGAGAGGGTGCTCCTCTGTCCCTGTAGAAGAGGAGAGGGTGCTCCTCTGTGCCTGTAGAAGAGGAGAGGGTGGTCCTCTGTCCCTGTAGAGGTGGAGAGGGTGGTCCGGGTTGTCCAATATGGACAAAAGTTTCTTCAACGTCCTCCTCTCCACCACCTGTTCCAGGTGCTCCAGCTTGCAGCCAGTGATGGAGCCAGCCTTCCTAACCAGTTTATTAAGACGGCTGGCGTCACCGGCCCCGATGTTGCTCCCCCAGCAGACGATGGAGAAGTGCAGCACACTGGCTACAACCCACTGGAAGAAGATCTCCAACATCTTTTCGGTTAATTTATATTTATAAACATCAGAACACAACATTTACAAGATTCATGATACTTTCATGAATAACTGATGCTTTCATCACTTTTGCCTCAAAGCTGTATCTTCTTGTTTTTATAGAACACAAGATTTACAAGTTTCATAGTACTTGCATGAATACCTGATGCTTTCATCACTTTACTGCTTCAAAGCTGTATCTTCTTGTTTTTATGCGCTTAATCTGATTTCCAGCCAGCACTGAGCCCCAAAGTAGATTTTCCTAAAGAATACATATCTTCTTGATTTTCCACTAAATTATGTGTCTCAGAACACAATAATTACAAGTTCCATGATAATTCCATGAATACCTGATGCTTTTATCACTTTACTGCCTCAAAGCTGCATCTTCTTGTTTGTATGTGTTACACTGACTTCCAGCCTGCACTGAGCCCAAAAAGGGATTTTCCTTAAGAAGACATATCTTCTTGATTTTCCACAAAATGATGTGTCTCAGAAAACTGAAATTACAAGTTTCATGATATTTTCATAAATACCTGATACTTTTACATATAGGCTATAGCGGGAGGTAGATCTGACGTTGCGAGTGGGAGCGTGTTGTTGCAGGAGGTCAGAAAGGTATGAAAGAGTTCAGGGATGTGAAGGGCTTTGTAGGTGATGAGGATAATCTTGAATTGGATTACTTTCCTAATGGGGAGCCAGTGGAGGTTTTGAAGGACTGGGGTCATGTGATATCTGGCAGACGGTCAGCTGAATCCTGGATGTATTGTAGTTTATTCATGATTTTGGTGGATGTGCCGTACAGGATGCTGTTGCAGTATTCGAGAGGTGATGAAGACCAGGATGAGTATTTCATTGGGTGAAGAGGACGGGGCGTGGGTATTAATATGTTTAAGATCAAATAACACGTTTTCTGTGATGTGTTGGATCAAAGATGTCACCAAGGTTACAGATGTGAGTCCGCAGGAACTGAGGGGGCGTCGATGGAGAAGTTGTGGTGCAATTTGTATAGTAATGGTCGATGATGAAGATTTCAGATTTGTCCCTTTTGAGTTTGACTTAGCATCTCATAATTATGACGTAGCCGCGTCTCAAGTAAATCATAATGTATTCATCATTTTGTCATAATTATTAGACCGTAATTCATAATTATGAGATAGTATCTTATTATAATAACTTATAGGAGCTTTATTTTTTTCATTATATTGTCTGAAATGGGCTTCCATAAAACAACCTAATACTGTATTTAAAAATTAAAAACAAACAGCGGAAACTTTAATTTTATTTTGTTTTAACCGGACTTATTAGAGCGCTGCACGCAAAATGGAGGACAGTGAAATCAATTCCTAACGGGACGGTCATACTGTCATAATAGCGGTTGGCAAGTCCAGGTTTATGCATTCCCTTGTTAGCAGTGAACACAGTGGAACGTCGGTAAGTCGTGAGCAATGTTCCGGTTCCAGTAACGCGTTGGCGCGGTAGCGTGTTGCTAGCCTGCCCGCCTTCTGCAGCGGTCGAGGGACAACTTCCGGTTTAGAGCAAATGTCACACATGTATAAACAAAGTATTAGGCAGGCTCACGTTACTACGTTTACACAGCTGTGGTGTTTTTTAAGAAGGAACTGAAAGTCGGCGTTGCATTTGTAAAACATGTCATAACATGTAAAACGCTCCTAGGTTGCTCGTGCTCTTTAAACGTTTAGCTACATGTGTAATGTCCTTGTGGTATTAACAGAAATGTGTTGTCACATAGAGACGTCATACTGGAATCCCAGAATGACTGGAGTGGTTTGACACTCTCCATTCAGATAACACTGAAGAATGTGTCCGACGAGGCTGCGCTTCCTTCACCAGTGTGTGATTGTGTCACTGTCCTGTTCCCGGCTGCAGGCTGGTCTGAGTTCTGCAGAGGAAGATGTTTTGTCCTCGGCCGTCCCTGTGGCTTCATCCCGGGACACGGGTATGCTTCGTCTCCTGGCAGAGAGTCCATAAATTTGCCTGTCTTCAGAAAGCCACAGCGCTCCCCCAGAAGAAAGCCCAGAGCTTGCTGTACCCCTTCAGTGCACTAGAGGCGTACCTGGACAGGTAGTGTGTCTCATTTCATGTGGAATGTGTGTGTGGATTCAAGACGCCACATGTTTTGTCTCTGTGCTCATATTCACTCAGAGTCTGACGTGTATTTGTGTGTTTGTGTTCAGGTCTGTGGACAGGACACCGTTCCAGCTCTTCCATCCCAGTCTGGAGGACATGGTCAAAGCAGAGAAGCTCTTCTGCTCCACACAGTCTCACAGGATCGACTACTACGCCTCTGCAGAGAGGATGGACCACGCTCCCCTACTGAAATCTCCAGAGGTTAGTGTGCATCCTCAGTCCCACAGCTAACTACGGTGCTCGGAAACGAAATCTAAAAGCGAGAGCTGCAACACTCTGTGGAGTAACCTGTCAAGAGTCGACTCGCTACATGGTCCCGGTCCATCGCTCTGTGGCCTGAGCACGTCCTGCTGCTGTTGACCTCGCACACGCCGCCAGAGTCGTTTCGCAGAGTTGTGAACTTCTACCTTATAGGTTGCTGATAATCTTTTAAATGTATGGCTATGTTTTCTTCCTAACTGGACCACTGTCTCCCTGGTTACCGTGGTAACCTCTCATGGTCATACTGGGGAGCACAGTGAGGAAAGTGTTTCAGGCCTCACACATGTTCATGTGATGCAGTTAGCTGGAGATACATTTGTTTTGTATTACTTCAAATCTTTACTGTGCACCAATGCTGTGGAGGAAATGTGATTCATGGTCTGGTGTGTAAGGATTACAGTTGTCATTCTTTAACTGGACCTCTTGTCCTCTCCGCCGTGAGCAGAGCTCCTGCTGGACGTTGTGTCAGTTTGGCCTCAAACCTGTTCTCGCTGCAGATTATTCTTTACTGCCCTCATGATGTCGAGGCGCAGAAGTGTCCGTCCTCAAAGGTGGTAACTTTGACATCGAGGCCACATTGAATGCCTCCACATGGCCATGAACGCAGCGTGTAGAGAACCTAGAAACCTAGAAACCCATTCACGTTACCATTTCAACTGCCCTACGCCGCTCCACTCGGGGTGAACCTGTTTGTTCCTCTTCTAAACCCGCAGCTGTTCACGTTGCCCTCCTCAACCCAACGCCCGTGAGGAGTGTAGCCCCGTGTCTATTTCCCTCTTGTAGCCTTTACGTAATGACGCTTGATGATGATATTCATATCGGAGCAGCCTGTGAATGTCGGAGCATGCTGGGTGAACACTGAAATAAGATATTCTGGAAAGTACTCAAGCTCTAACTCTACCAAACTCTTTCAGCATTAAGGGACTTGTGTGTCTTCTCAGGTGTGTTTCATCGGCAGAAGCAACGTGGGCAAGTCGTCTCTCATCAAGAGTCTGTTCTCCCTGACGCCGGAGCTCGACGTCCGAGTCTCCAAGACTCCAGTGAGTAGTCCGAGCCCACACAAAGCTTCAAAGTCCTGTGAGGTAACATTAATGCGTCCGCAGCATCACGTCTCAAAAGTTGGTCTGAAGGATACTTTTGGGGACTAAACTGATCACAGCTACATTGTGGTGTATGACAGTACTGTTGCAGCTCTCTATGTAAATGACATTTGCAAAGTGTGATTTAACAAGAGAAGATGGATTTGTATGTGATTGGTCCTCCTCAGGGTCACACCAAGAAGATGAACTTCTTCCGAGTGGGTAGAGCCTTCACCGTGGTGGACATGCCGGGCTACGGACACCGAGCGCCCACAGACTTCGTGGACATGGTGGAGCCGTACCTCCACACCAGGAAGAAGTAAGACGTTTACTTCCTGTTTGGGGATGAGAGTCACAAACAACGACAGTGAATAGTGTAATGGGAATTTTATATATTCTTCCTTTGAATTCTCTTTTGACACTATGTGAATGAAACGATCACTGTGGGGACAAATTATAACAGAGGACAGTATGATGACTGATTGATAGGTGTTGATTGGATCTTTCCTGTTGAGGATACTCAATCTGGGACCTGATCGATTCATCAAGTGATTGTATCAGTTGGTTACTTATCAGTGATCTGATCATCTGATGATTCATCAAGGGACCTGAAGACCAATGTCTCCTTCTGGATCCTCCTCTTTCCTGTTTCCCTTAAATACATGTTGTTTCATTGACTCTTGAGTTTACCCGTGGCAGACTCCTGAGGGACTCTGTGTAACGGTGACTCTTCTTGCAAGAATAAATGATTTCATAGAAAAGTTCTGGAGATTTGATATTCGTTATTTCAGTTTCAAGAGACTCAGACATTGGTGAGGACACAATTTGCCGTCACAATAGTCCTCGGAGACGCTGGAGGCCCAAAGTAGCAACCGTCTGTGAACCACAAAGAAGCAGATTAGAATCATTATCTCGGTGTGGTAATACTCCAAATTGACTCTTTGCCGACCAACTCTGATGCTTCCCTTTTGTTCCTGTGTGTATTCATTACCTTTGAATGCAGCGCTTCAGCACCGTTTCAGATAAAGAAGAGGCTGATCACGAGCGTAGAGTGTGACACAGACACGTCATCTGCTCTCCTGTTTCACACAAGCAACACTCTGCTGTGATGTACTGTATTATAGTTTGCCGCCAGATGGCAGCAGAGGCTCATAAAGTCAAATCAAAGAGCCAGCTTTCGCACACTTGTAGGGCACCTACACGACTCGTTCACAGTAGCCCCTTGATGAACCCTTTGACGAATGTTGTGAGTCCTAATGAATGATAATGATATGTTCACTTTGGTCCCAGCTTCACTGGCTCCGCCCTCGGCCCCTGAACCTGTGTTGTCTCCTCTCTCAGCCTGGTTAGGACATTCTTGCTGGTTGACGGCAGCGTCGGTCTGCAGAAAGCCGACATGATCGCCCTGGAGATGTGCGAGGAGATGAGACGTCCATACGTGGTAGGAAACAGTGACGTCTCCTTTTAGAATAAATCTCAGCTAGAAAGCTGAATATATGAGTGTAACTGAAGGAATCTCTTCTAGAGATTAGATTTCATCACAGTCAAGATTATTATGACGCTCTCTGTTCTCTCTCTTGATTTGATGATTAATTCAAGCAGACTCCTCAAATGTTTGTTTGGTTTTCATTCGTCTTCTATCAGATGTCGCCCTCATTTTCAACCAATCACATAAGCGCATCTCCCCCTCCCCTTCCCACGAGGCTCCCAGCGTTGAACCCATAGCCCGGATCTGCAAGCCGCTTCATTCGCTGTGCCAACAAACCACTACAATCGATCAGCGGTCACACATTGAACGATGTCCTGGGTCCATACTGTCCAAATGTAATGGCGTCAGTTAAAAAGAAAATACAAAAAGTCTGCCAACTAGAAGAAGAACAGTTCAAATACATGTCAGTAGAAACACCAGCAGCACAACACGCGGACGTCATCACTGTTCCCTATTCACATCCCACAGTAGTCCAGACCAGATTGTACATATTGCACCTTAAGTGTTGAGGCAAATTGCATATTGTCCATGATGGGAACACACAGTCAACACTCTTTGCTCATGCTCCTCCTCCTCCTTACAATTGAATCATTCTTCTGGCACATCTTCACTCTTAAGTCCACAGTGAATCAATGCCGAGCGCTCTCGCTTAGAGGTGCTTTAATGAAGCTCTCTCTGCCGTCCATTCTTCATGCTCCCCGGTTATTAAACACTTTGACCATTAGTGAGGCTGTGACGGTCCCACTTTGAACAATGATGAACTCTCCCTGCTGAAAGGCAGAGGGAGCGTGAAGAAATGACCTGAAACACTCTTTACAGTTGAGTATTTCTCTACATTTAGCAAACATTGTCACCTTTGGGAAGCAACACAACCTTCCTGGATATTGAGGAGCAGCAGCTGTTAGTTGATAGGACAACTGTAACCTACTGTGTATGTTTACTGCCACCTTATCATAGGCATCGGTTTAGAGGAAAAACAATATGAGGAATGCTCCTGGGACAACTCCTGTAGCGGAAACCGGATCCCTGACTGGATCCGTTGTTGTTCCGTTGTTGTTCCGTTGTAGCCCCTCATCCCGCCGGTTAGAGGAGAGCGCCCGCAGCCAATGGCGCTGTAACAGTCGAAAAAGGCTAACGGTGTGAATCGCCGTGGTTACTGTGTTAGGTTGTTGAGCCTGTAGTTCTAAACGGGGAAACATGAGGACGATGGAGCCAGTAGTTTGTGAGATGAACCGAGGATAGACGGACAGACGAGACAACCACGTCATGGCGGAGGTTCGAGTTATGTTGTGGTGATTATGGGATGCGATGTGACGGACGAGGCTCACGATGCTGCCTGTGATGAATTGTAGATGGTGCTGACTAAGATCGATAAAGGTGGAACCGGAAAGCTGCTGACCAACCTGATGGACCTTCAGGACGTCGTCAGGACACAGACCTCAAGCTGCTTCCCCCAGCCGCTCCTGGTCAGGTGAGTCTCACTTTGTGTCATCTTTGTGCCTTAATCATATTGATGTTGATTATTCTCTTTAATATCTATTTAATCTAACATCGACAATAATATTGCAATTGCAGTATCAGTCAAGAATACTTGTAAATCCATCAATATTTTTACATTTACCAAATGGGACGGCTGACTTTAGGGATGTCACCGTTGAACAGCACCCGTTGTAAATAACTACTGTGTGCAGATGGCATGAATGCAACAACAACAACAACAATTTTAGAGGTTTTCCAGGCAAAGACAAAAAATCATGAATCACAAAATGCTAAAAAAAAGAAACATGTTCTTAATTTTAGTAGAATTGCAATTTGAGAGTCCGATGTGTTCTTTTTGCATCGTAAAACAATCAGATCAGAATCAGGGGCCGGTATTTCAAAATGATCCACCAGGATTAATCCTCCTGGATTGGATTAAATCCTGATCAGATCCCAAAAACGGGTATTTCAAAGCAAATCTGATCCTAAAGATTCAGATTCGGATTTGGTAATCCAATCCTGCCTTTTATCCGGATTAAACACGGCTGTTGAGTATTTCAAAACTTTAGTGGGAAATCCGGATCACTTTGATCCTAAAAATCAGGATTACCCTGATCCCACCTCAGAGGTGGATTTGAGGGAGATTACATGAAAAGGTTGGGCCAGCCGAAGTGTAACTGCTCCAAAAGTTCTTTGTTTGATACAGATATAGATAGACTGCTGTTTGATAAATGTTTATTTTCTTTGCACGTTCCTTTCTTTTTCAGAAAACAGTGACAGATTTAAGTTTTAAAAAAAATACACCGTATTCGTTGAAAGTCAGTCAAATGTAAATGTTTAATCTGGATAAAAGGCAGGATTGGAATACCAAATCCTAATCTGAATCTTCAGGATCCGATTTGCTTTGAAATACCCGTTTTTGGGATCTGATCAGGATTTAATCCAATCCAGGAGGATTAATCCTGGTGGATAATTTTGGAGATCTGGAGATCAACCAACGGCTCACCGTGTTGACTAATAACTGAGAATTGTTATCACATTTCATTTAGCTGACAATCGTAAACCCTATACACAGCTATGGGGCGCAATGCAGGGTGGGCCGGGATCGAACTGCCTGAACCTGCCGACCTCTGACCCCCAGTGACCCCACATCGGCAGCTTAACCCGCACGTCTCTCTCTCTCTCTCTCTCTCTCTCTCTGCTCCCTCAGCTCCCTCCACTTCTGGGGCATCTACCTCCTGCGATGCTTCATCGCTCACGTGACAGGCTGCATCAAGTTGACAGACACGTCTCCCAGCTGACCCCGGACACCCACACACCCACAATGCAACTGCTCCACAGGATTATATTTTCTAATAAAATGAAAAAACACTCCTTTTGTTGTTGTGGCTATTACTACCTTATATTACGGATAAGATGACCAGCGCAGGTTTCATCTCCACGGTGTTGGCCTCGTCCACACCAAACTTGTAAAGCATTTTTTTAGGACGCTGCTCTGTGCACGCACCATGAGGGAAGTGTCTACATCATCTTAGTATGTTTTAGCAATAAGAACTACAATCCATAAATACCACAAATTGAGTCACCAGCCATGTGCTCTCTTTAAAAACACCAGGTTCCTTTCACACAGTTGGTAATTTGGCAAAATATGTGGGTCCATCTCATGAAATTAATATCAACACAACTAGTATTTGTTAATCCGATATGCATTAAATAAACTGAGAAGAGGTCAAGCATGTGACTTGAGGCGCACAGCATCAAATGCAGTTTGAAATAACACTCGTCATTCACTCATCTACTCTGGGGTTTTTCTGTCATGAAGTGCATTTATTGGGCAATAATAAATTCCTTTAGAAGGTTCACTCTGTTCCACAGGTGTCATCTATTGTGCTTTTAACTGGCACGTTATATATTTAGAGACTGGGAAACCTATTTCAATGACGTGCTTTTATTGTTTTATTATGTTGTATAATCACTTACTTACGGTACTAAGGTTTATTATAATCCTATGAATTGGACTATACAGACAATGTTATGAAACATTGTTAAACATGTCCACCCGACATGTGTCCATTTACACACCTTCATGTGCATCTTGAAGTGTCGCTTTAAAAAAAAAAAAACTTGGTCACCGAGTTTTTTCGCTCCGAACCCGTTGAGGGAAACATACATTATTCACTTTTCTTTTTTTGTGACATTTTAACAGTTCGCTTCACATTTTCTTGACAAATGAATAAAAAAATAAAAACATGGTTCCCTTGAAACTGTTCAGAAATGACCCACAGTGAATGATTGTCTCCAACAGGAAGTGAAGATCAGAAGGGAAACTTTAATGGAATTAAATATATGTTAACACTACATGGACTACCTTTATTCAATTCAATTCAGTTTATTTATATAGCCCAATTTCACAAATTACAAATTTGTCTCAGAGTGCTTTACAATCTGTACACATAGACATCCCTGCCCCAAAACCTCACATCAGACCAGGAAAGACTCCCAAATAACCCTTCAGGGGGGGAAAGGGAAGAAACCTTCAGGAGAGAACAGAGGAGGATCCCTCTCCAGGATGGATAGATGCAATATATGTAATGTGTACAGAAGGACAGATTTAGAGTTTAAACACATTCAATGAATATGACAGTGTATGAATAGTTGGTAGTAGGCATATTCCACGATGGAGACCTCCACAATCCATCAGGCAGATGGAGGTAGAGTGGAGGATTGGGCGGAGTCTCAACAGTGCAGCGGCCAGCTGGTGTCAGGAATTCACGACCCAGACCTCGATGGTCCATCAGCAGATGGGATCTATGCCGTCTCATAGGGTCCGATGACCCCATGAGACGTGAAGTCAGAAGGACTCCGGGGAGAAAGCAGAGATAGTCATGTGTGATGGAGAGATCAAAATTCATTCATAAGGAGAGAAAAGAGGAGAGAGGTGCTCAGTGCATCCTAAATGTCCCCAGCAGCTATGAGCCTATAGCAGCATATCCAGGGGCTGGACCAGGGCAAACCTGATTAAGCCCTAACTATAAGCTCTGTCAAAGAGGAAAGTCTTAAGTCTACTCTTGAATGAGGTGGCTTAATATTTATAATTTCGATGTGACTAAAGGTGGTGTTGCTCTGTGGGTAAACAAGTTTATTCCCAATAAATAAATAATACAAATTCAGCAGACCTCAAGTGGCCAATAATACAATAAATGTAGCTTTAAAGTATTTTGAAATGGTACCATTAAAATTCACATGTGCCACTTTTTATATTTCTTGATTGCAGTTTTTATTATTAAAAAGAAAAAGATGTTGATGTGGACAACGATATGTTGAGATGACATTAAGTGTTTCTCACTCAGCTTCTAGCACTGGAGACTGACGGCCCTGAATGAACAACAGAAGGACGAGTTTGTGGAGATCTTGACTAATAATGACTAGCGATGAGCGTGAACTAGGGACACATTGCACAAGGCCTCACTTTTTCAGTTGTATTACTTAGTGTGCCATCTTCATTTACTTATACCCAGTATCATATAGACTGATATGTACACATCTAAATAAAAGAATTTAAAAAAAAGAAGTTTTAAACGATTAAAGTTGCCCTAGTGGTTGCAGAGATACAGCCTACAAAAATTGGGTATGCACTTTTCAGAGGTCTAAAAAAAAGCTTGGTGCTTACAGTTTTTTTTCAATCGCCAACAAGCGCTTGCCCATACTTCAGATACTTTTTCTAAACTCTTAACAGACTCACACCTACAAAGCACAATTGGCCAAATGGATTATTTTCTTCTCAAAAGCACATTTTGTTAAATATTGTGGCAACCCGGGGGACCTGGAGGTGAGATTCCAAATAAAATCAGGAGACTCAGATGTAGTGCAAAAATAAAGGGTCTTTTAATAAAACGTGTAGGGTAAAGGGGGGAAGGGGCATCTAACGGCAACAAAGGACCCTTCCCGGTCGGGGTCTTTGGTCTCACACCTGCTGTGAGACGGTTTGTAGCTCCTGTATGGGCAGAGCAGAGGAGAGAGGGTCCAGTTACCTCTGGTCTGTCGCAACTCCTCTCCTGAGGTTCCACACTCCTTCTCCTTTCCTCTTCAGGCAGCTCTCCCCTGATGCCTTCCAGTGGAGGGAAGATATACACTCGGTCTCTCGTTAGCTGATGGGCTGCAGGTGTGACCACTCCCAGGTGCCAATTGGCTATAGCACCTGCACTGAGAAGTACGCTCCGTGGATCACTTCCCCCAACCTGAGCTTTGGGATCCGCCTCCGATGCGCTGTTTGCTCTACTTTTCCCCCTGGTCTGCCACAATATATACTAACTCTTCATTTCAAAATAGAACACATCCTTCTCTGCAGACACTAACTTTACCAAAACACTGGAAATCTGACTCGAAATTAAATAATTCTGTCAAAGAATAACTCTTGTTATCACTTCACAAGGTCCGTCCAGTCAATCAAAGTACACCAGGTTTCAAAACAATGGCTGCTGCTGACATTACAAAAACTGCATATAGACTTTTATGTTTCAGTTTTACACGTATTTGCATGCAAAACATGTAATCCACTGTTTTTACACTACATGTCTTGGTTGGGAACTGTATGTCCACATGTAATGTTCACATTCAAAAGCATTCCAGTAAAAAACTAATCTGTTTGTTTCTACTTTACTGTTTACTACAGGAGGTACAGTATGAATACTATTTACAGTATGATGGAACAGAAACAGTTTGACAGTATTGCTTACATTGAACAAAATATCCAGGAAACACACAAGAGCATTCTGAACTAAAACACAACGGCAACAAGCCCAGATAAAAAGAGGGGGCATATTGTTCCTTTGAAAAAGTTACAGTAAATCCAATTTTTATTTTATTTTATTGTTTACAAATAAACTATGTTTTGGGGCAAGGGCTGCAATAGCTAATTGAACAACAATGGGTTAGTCAGTGTAGGCGGTGTCTGTGTGATCAACATCTCAACCTGTCATCATCAAAATGTAAATTCTAATAAAAAACTTGCTAAAACATATTTCCCAAAAACATTCCAAACTCTGACCCACCATCAGGAGATGTGGAATCAATTGTTTGTTTATTATCAGCTGAGATATGTTGTTTTAGAACTGATATCTTTGCAGAAGAGCTTTCTAGACTGTATCTAAGGTTTGGAATATTGTGTTTTCCATTGTGGGATGTTGTGTGTTAACGTTTGTAAATAATACAAAAACAATCCATCGTTTTGTTGGGAGGTATAGCTTGTCTGTTAAGAAAATGTAAGCATTGTTGAAAATGTGTTCACTGACTGCATATTGTGTGAAAACGACATGAAATGTGTGAATGGTACGGCCACACAACAACGATGTAGTGCTAACTGTGTTTAGAGTTTTGAAAATGTGCCCGCTGGCTGGACAAACGCTTGGTAGCGCCTGAACAAAACTGTAAAAGGATAATGCTAGAGACATTGAGCACAAGAAGAACAGACGCGTGCTCATCTGCACACCCTCATATCCTTTCTCAGCAGACGTGTTTGAGTGAGTCTGTCTGGCCAAGAGGAGGTGTGTAGTTTTAGGGTCACAATTCAGTGTCGCAGAAAAATGTGTGTGTGCTTTTGGAAATTTCAAAATGAAACATGCGTAACGTGTCTCGTGCAGCAGTGTGTGGTTGTTGGTTGACACCTAATTCAGCATCTTCCTGCACTGACAGTTCTTCAATGCCCTTTTCTTGGTGTATATAAAGAAACATGTTATACGTCTTACCTTTTCTTCTTTGCGCTCTCTTTTCTTTCTTAGAGATCCTCTGTGTTTAACAGATAATCCCTTCTTGGGGTGGATCATACCTTTCGAGGTATTGTGAACTTATTTAGCGAGCTCGACTGAGTTTCTTTATTTTTGTAAACCTAATCTCCTAAAAAACCCATTTGGGGACTGATAGTGAAAAATACAAACAGGTTATGGGCCTTCTTTGAGAGACGTCCTCCCCCCTCCAGTGCCTGACTGGTCCACAGCTAGCCTAACTTTAAAAAGGTGAGTACCTCGAGATTTAATCAACCAACAGAAGAACTAAAGTTGTTATCAAAAAGAGTGGGATAGAAGTTTGAGGTCAGTTAGGAGAGAGTTATCCAGACCTAACTTATAAAATAGAGGGATGTACACATGAGACGAATAATCCCGGGCCGGTGAAATAAGAGGTAGTCATCCGGGATAAAAAGAGAGTTTATAACTTGACTATATTTGTGCCCGAATCCTCAAAATACTTATTCTACTTGAAGCTGTATAGAACAATGAACTTGTAAATGGAAAGATCACTAAAACTCATCTGAATGATTTTGTGGTAAAGCTTTATAAATAATAAAGTAATACAAGTGATATTAGAAGGACAGTTTGATTTTAATCTTATATAACAGGGGATTAAACTTTATTCTATAAAGCCACAGGAGCTAGTAAAATAAGGCGTGATTTGAACAAGTAACAAAAGTGTATTAAACAAAGCAACTCAAAAGCCTAATTAGTCTCCTCATCCATTCAGAGTGGGACAGGAGCATCCAATGTAATGCATTAGTGTTATGACATGATTCAGAGATATTTCATGTCTTATTCTTAATTAAATATTTGTCCTTTT
The DNA here is from genome assembly GCA_036178185.1 of Liparis tanakae. NCBI lineage: Eukaryota > Metazoa > Chordata > Actinopteri > Perciformes > Liparidae > Liparis > Liparis tanakae. Next base: position 1,087,301 of record CM070107.1, read on the forward strand.
ACATATCAGTCAAATTGTCTTCCAAATAATGAATATTGCTTAGTTTAAAGGCATGTGATGTAGCATTGTTAAAGTTGGCCCTGTGTCCAATAAGAGAGCGAGAGAGAGTGTGTGTGAGAATGTGTGTGCAGGGGTGTGTGGGGCTGTGCGTGTGTGCGTGTGTGTGCATGCGTTAGTGACACCGTTGGTATTTAACGACATGGGAACGACACCAAGCTTATGACCTTATTTCTTACTGCTGATTGGCCGGGTTTACACATCAAGACTCCCAGAAGCATTCCAGACACAGCAAAATATGAAGAGAAGATACAGATCATCATACCTGAAGGGATTACTTTAGTATCAGGCACATTTTTTTCTTGGTCATAATAAAGTATTTAAAAACCAAACACTTTGTTGTAGAATAACAATTCATACACGTTGTAAATGCAGATGTTGATGCTCAGAGAAAATAAAATGTTGATCAGAAGGCCGACTTGTCACCAACAACTTCCAAAGCATTAAAATATCCATTTGATGACATTTTGTTTCTGTGATAAATGCCAACCCGGGGAAATGTGTAGTTGGACGGAGGGATAGGATCTGTGGTACTACTTCGGTGCCCCGTGCCATCTTCGCCATCGCCCCCATCTTTGCTATCTTCGCCATCGCCGCCATCGCCGCCATCGCCGCCATCTTCGCCATCTTCGCCATCTTCGCCATCTTCGCCATTGCCGCCATCCCCACACCTAAAATAGAGGTGAGGTTGTTTTGGGGGGAGCTGACCAGCCTAGTTGGTGTTTGAGGAGGTAAAATAAACTGTGGGGAACCACTCCTTCACACACCTAACTTCTCTCTCCCTTTGACTCTGCAGACTGATGCGTCGAACGGAGGGCTAGGGGATGTTTTGTCCCAGCAGGTAGAGGGAGGGGTGGGGGTGGGGGCTGTACATCAGCCAGAAGCTGTTGGAGAGGGAGACAACGTGCAGCACGGGGTAGAAAGAGTGCCTGGCCATCCAGCGGGCGGTCGACTCCCTGCGCTACTACCTCCTGGGACACTCATTCACCCTCTGGTCAGACCACGCCCGCTCCAGTGGCTCCACCGCCTGAAGGATACCTACGCCCGGATCACTTGGTGGTATCTGGCTTTACAGCCTTTTAATTTCAAGGTGATCCAGAGTCCGGCGACGCAGATGGTTGTGGCCGACTTCCTCTCTCGCTCTCATGGGGGGGAGTAGGTTAGGCCTGCAAATAGGGTGCAAATACATTATATATGTTTCGTATTTTTTTTGTCAATGTGACCCGCAACATAACAGGAGGGTTAAGTACGAGAGGTTTGTGTATACTACAGGTATGCAGTCATAAACCTTTTATAGACGCTTGTGGACATGGTTCCAAGGTCACATGTTGGAACTCTCACTGTATCCTCTTTCTTCTGATTTCTCAGCTGGTGGGACAGTTTCCCAAAGGTGTCTTCACTTCCTGGTACCTGAACCTGGACCTATCAGATTAGATTGTTATCTGCAATCAGATCACCTACGATAACGACTTTGCACACTCATTCACACTAAGAGCAGAAAGATACTTAAACATTTACTGCGTTCTGAATGAAGGACGAGTCAGATGGAGAGAAAAAGATAAAAGCTGATCGGACTGATAAAGGCCTGATAAGACTCCCTCTGAAGGGCTACCAAAAGTACTTCACTGATCTTTCCTCATACTGTTTTATACATAGAGAGACGAAAATACCCTTTATTGTTTAACAATAATGTGAATAACCGCAGATGAACAGAAAGAAACTTATACAGACTCAAAATGTCTACCAAGCAACTCAAAATGTCTACCATGAGATTTAAAATGTCTACCAAGAAACTCAAAATGTCTACCTAGAGATTTAAAAAGTCTGCGTCTTGCTCCTCCTATATGGGAGAGTAGGTGAGGCCTTGTCCCTGCCTGGGTCCATGGACTCATACTCTTCTAGATCATAAAGTGCATTAGGATATAATTATTCAAAAACAATCATAACATTAAAGTTGTGTATTGCTTTTGAAAATCTAAATTGGAGGACCGGTTTCAAAAGGTGAAATAAAGGAATTCTCTGAAACTGGAACACAACTTCTATGAGACTGCTCATCTTGACACACAAAGGTTAATTCAATTCAATTCAGTTTATTTGTATAGCCCAGTTTCACAAATTACAAATTTGTCTCAGAGTGCTTTACAATCTGTACACATAGACATCCCTGACCCAAAACCTCACATCGGACCAGGAAAAACTCCCAAATAACCCTTCAGGGGGAAAAAAGGGAAGAAACCTTCAGGAGAGCAACAGAGGAGGATCCCTCTCCAGGATGGACAGATGCAATAGATGTAATGTGTACAGAAGGACATATTTAGAGTTAAAATACATTCAAGGAATCTGACAGAGTTTATCAATACATCTTTGATCAGGACTTGTCCTTTAACTCCCACATGAAGCAAATTTCAAGGACTGCATTGTTTCATCTACGTAACATTTACAAAAATTGGGCACATCTTGTCCCAAAAAGATACAGAAACACTGTTTCTAGACTAGATTACCTCAACTCCTTATTATCAGGCTGCACTAATAAGTCTCTTAGGTCCCTCCAGTTGATCCAGAATGCTGCAGCTCATATTCTCACTAAAACTAAGAAAAGAGATCACATTACTCCTGCACTAGCTGCTCTGCACTGGCTCCCCGTAAAATCAAGAATCACTTTTAAAATTATTCTCTTCTCTAAACCTACAAAGCCTTGATTTGTGACGCTCCATCATATCTTAAGGAGCTTATTGCCCCACTAGAGAGCTAAATGCAGGGCTATGTGTAGTTCCTAGAGTCTTAAAAAGTAAGATGGAGCCAGAGCCTTTAGTTATCAAGCTCCTCTTTTATGGAACCAGCTTCCAATTTCAGTCCGGGAGGCAGACACAGTCACCACATTTAAGAGTAGACTTAAGACTTTCCTCTTTGACAGAGCTTATAGTTAGGGCTGAATCAGGTTCACCTGGTCCAGCCCCTTGACATATCAAGGGGCTGGACCAGGGCAAAAGCTTATAAGCTGCTGGGGGACATTTGAGGATACACTGAGCACCTATCTCCTCTTCTCTTTCTAATTATGGATGAATTTTCATCTCTCCATTCTACATTATTAACTCTTCTTCCTCCCGGAGTCCTTTTGACTTCACGTCTTATAACCTGGCTGGGTCTGATGCCATGGCCCTGCTGATGCCCCGCCCCCTTTCTCCTCTCTACCTCCATCTGCCTGATGGATGGTGGAGGTCTCCATCGTGGAATATGCCTACTACCAACTATTCATACACTCATATTCAGTGAATGTGTCGTAACTCTAGTGATTCCTTCTGGTCACATGACATCTGTTCTTCTGTCCATCCTGGAGAGGGATCCTCCTCTGTTCTCTCCTGAAGGGTTATTCCCTTCCTTTCTCTGTGAATGTTTTTTTCTTCTATTTATTGGAAGGTTTTTTTTATCCGATGTGAAGTTCTGGGTCAGGAATGTTGATGTGTACAGATTGTAAAGCCCTCCGAGGCAAATTTCTAATTTGTTAATTTGTTGATAGTGGACTATACATAATAAACTGAATTGAATTGAATAAGCCTATGTTGCAAATACAAAAATGCTAAATATACTTTGTCCAAATGTCTTAACACGTAAAAAGACAAAATGTTGGTGGACAAATGATTGCTACAAAGGGTTATTATTTTAAAGTGTTCGGCAAACTGTATGCTGTCTCATTTCAGTGGCAATCTAAAACGTTGTTGAAAAGCGGGAGCATTTACAAAGTCAACATGGAGCCAGCTTTATGCACGACTCATCATGACGTTGATTTTCTGACTTGGTTTAGAATCAATTGTTCTTGTTGCTGCTGTACATTGGCACAGAGAACAATAACCTAGTGCTATTTAACATTTTGAATAAAAGGTGATTGGATGTTTGTAAAATGCAGGTTAGCCATATTTAAGTCATTTGGTGACCAATAGAAAACCTTTGTCAAACCTTACCTGGCACAGTCTCAACAAAAACATACAATGTAAAATGTTATAAAGCAATAAATTATACAAATTACATTGCTTTTTCTTGTGTCTACTCTATTTTATTGCACAGAAGTCTAAAGAATGTATCCATAAAATGCAACGAATGGCAGAAGAGTATCTCATGTCTTTACTGTTCAGACTGCAGCACACAACGTGGTTTTAAATGTGCAGCAAGTGGCTGGATACTTTTTCTGTTTAATATATAACATATTATGTTTGTGGTGTTACTGGTTGTCTTTTAACTTTACAGTTAGTGTGGCCAAAATCAGCCCAAAATCACAGATTACAAACTTCCCTCAGAGGGCTTTACAATCTGTACACGTACGACATCCCTGAGCTTTGACATCACATCGGATCAGGAACAACTCCCCAAAAAATAAAAATAAACCTTTCAGGGGGGAAAAGGTAAGAAACAGAAGAGAATCATATCATAAAAAGAAAATAAAAACTGAAGAAGAGAACAATTAACGTTTTTATTGTTTCCACACTGGGCATGTGGCTATAAAATATATGTACTTCGACTTGGATCTCTTCATGTTTTATTGCTTTATAATGTTGTATCAGGGTGGGTTTGTATATAACATCTGAAACATTAATTAAGTATTGTCTACAACTCTCGCCCTCTCTCCAAACAAATAAGCAACAACTGGTAAATCAACTGGTCAACATTGCTATTAAGTGTCATCTCAGCCATTTTTCACAGACATATTTACAGATTGACATTATTGTATGAGAGATATCTCTTGGGAAATGCAGTATTGTTCTATCACCATGTTGCAAACGTTTTTAAATGTTCCTTGTCATAAAATGTTGCCAGGAAATTGATGAACCTAATATCGTGTTACAATACACTTTGACATTTATTTTGTATTCCATATTTAACTTGGATTTAAATCCATTGAATCTTGGTTTTCATATGTGATTTAAGACAATATCACATCATCATTATTATGTCCCCTGTGTGATTTAATGTTTTTTTTCTTTAAGTTAACGTCTAAGGGGGTTGTTTTTATAGGCACTCTACAAATAATATCTTGTATCTACAGGGTGTGCTTGTCTTTGAGGACAGCAAGAATCCTCCCTGCTTCCGCTCATTGTGGTATGATGATGCTGCATAGCAGCGCTACCCAATAAAGTTTAAAGAGGCCAAAGGGCAGAAAAAGTTTGAACCCTGCTGCAATGACATTTCATCATTCAGAATGATTCTCTTTTTATAAGCATGTGCTTCTGAACACCGACCCCATAAAAACATCAAATATTGGTTAATTTTTTATTTATTCTTTCAACTGATTTCCCCCTCCCAATTGAATTTCGCTGTTGCGGGTCAGGCATAAAGAGCCGTCAGCTGGACGGTTGTTGTCAATGTCACCATTATCTTTTTGGATATCAGAGAAGGAGAAACTGGAGTACAGTCTTGTGGAATTTAAGAATTACCAGCTCTCATCTAGTCTTCTCTTTTCAAATTAGGAGCCACTTCTCCGATTACATTGGTCACAATGTCCACATTCATAGCCACGGCCGCGGTCTCCAATAGCTGCGAGGCTTTTTCCACCGTGTGTTCGGGCACAAACTGCCTCGTTCCTTCCAGTGACTTCAATGAAACGCTGAGCTTGGTGTTGAGCATAGTGCTCACGGTGATGCTCGCCATGGTCATGTTCTCCATGGGCTGCACCGTGGATGCCCAAAAGCTGTGGGGCCACATCAGAAGACCTTGGGGCATCGTCATCGGCTTCCTGTGCCAGTTCGGCATCATGCCTTTCACAGCCTTCGCCTTATCGCTGGCCTTCGGCGTGCTGCCTGTGCAAGCTGTCGTCATCATCATCATGGGCTGCTGTCCCGGAGGCTCCGGCTCCAACATTATCTGCTACTGGCTGGATGGAGACATGGACTTAAGGTAAGAAGCCAGCTGGGCTCATTGGCTGGTGATAGTGGGTTGTTTGGATGACTGATCGCTGTCCACCTGAACACAGAGTGTTTTTGTTTTTTCATAATGGACTAACAGCCTGGCAAGAAAAATATATTCTTGATCTGTTTGAAAATAATACTTTCCATCACAACACAAGGATGTTACCGTGTTTTAGAGGAGTCTTTCTCCCACTATATGGCAGCGTGAAGCAGACAACATTTCATTACTTATAGCTGTCGCTTTTATCCAAAGATACTTACAATCAAGTTACATTCATACACCGTAGACACAGAGGCCAAGTCAGGGTTTAGTGTCTTGCTCAAGGACGCCAATCGACTAAGGCGGGGTTGAACCACCAACCCCGTGATTACTATATAGGTATGACTTTATGCAATACATTAAGATAACAACATGGGTTAGAGATGAGATAACAAGGTAGGTTAGTGATAAGTTAACAACATGGGTTAGTGATAAGTTAACAACATGAGTTAGTGATAGGTTAAATGATGGGTTAGTGCTAACATAGCAATATGCGTTACTGATATAAAGGCTGTCAAACAGTTACATATTTTATTTAACTATTACAGGCCAATTTCATATTCGTAAGACATGCTCTTCTTGATAAATAGTGTAAATATTCTTTCTCCTCAGTGTCAGCATGACTGCTTGTTCCTCTATCCTGGCCCTGGGGATGATGCCTCTATGCCTGCTCATTTATACCTCCGCATGGACCTCTACCAGCACCATCCAGATCCCATATGACAGTATCGGTGAGTATGCTAATCATGGTTGATTCATACATATATATATATATATATCAACCTAAGTACCTTATATTTACAGGTGTATTATAACCCTATATGTATGTGATGGTATGAATTATGTGTATGCTCAGGTATCACTCTGGTGGCCCTTCTTATCCCAATTGGTTTGGGAATATATGTTAAACGCAGGTGGCCCCACTGGGCAAAAAAGATCCTCAAGGTAGGATTCTATATAAAAGTTTTAAGTGAGCGACATAGAAATGATCAAGGTGTGTGTTGTGACCATTACATTCATGGCTCTATTCAATTAAAATCCCTTTAATGTCTGTATGTCTGCTGTGCACAGGTAGGATCCATTGGCGGATTTGCTCTTATTCTCATGATAGCTGTGGTTGGAGGAATTCTGTACCAGTCCTCCTGGAACATTGCACCCTCTCTATGGATTATTGGAACCATCTACCCCTTTATTGGTTTCGGCCTGGGGTTTCTCTTGGCCCGCTTCACAGGTCAACCCTGGGACAGGTAGGGTGGCAACATAGTTTATATATAGCATAACTTAATTCAGCTTAATAAATCATACAACCATTCCATTACTGTATCAACAAACATATAAACTAATGAAATGACTTATCATCCCCTGTTTGGTTCAGATGTCGAACCATAGCATTGGAGACGGGTTTCCAGAACTCCCAGCTGTGCAGCACTATTGTCCAGCTGTCCTTCAGCCCTGCTGAGTTGGAGGTCATGTTTTCGTTTCCCCTCATCTACAGCATCTTCCAGCTGGTGGTGGCAGTCATGTCTGTGGGAGGTGAGTGTTATGCAGGCAGTAGTGTATAAAGTATCCAAAAGCAATACCTGAGTAAGAGTAAAGATACCTTACTGGAAAATTGTGTTGTCTGTGATCCGTCCAGGACCAACAATGTTCAACATAAAATAACTTTTATAAGTTCATAGACCTAGACTATGAACTCATCATCATAATTCTCAGAAAAGCAATATGACACCATGAAGGAGTTGTAATAAATATGCTCATTCCGACTAGAGGATGTAGTTTAGCTTGAAGTAAACGATGCACGAAGTGAACTGTGAATCCAGGTAGTTACAGAGTGTCAGGAGCTGTTAATGAGTGTAATATTGTTCTCCACATTGAATGGTAAATTAGACACTGAACTAGTTCATAGTGTTCTCAGTGATGGAGTCCAAAAGAGCAGAATTTCAGAGTCATCGTGATAAAATATCCCTTTGAATTTGAAATTGTGTCTCCAACAATGGATTCAGGGCTTTAAAAGAAGATGCGACGCGTAAAAGGCCCCTCTGCTTATTAATATGAGGGCCTGAACACTGACAGTGGGTAAAGAGGACCTATTGTTCTTAACATCTTTAGTATTACTACTTGTCTTCGGCACAATCTATGTTCTTCATCAGAATGTTGGGCAGAACAATCAAAGTACCGTAGTCATAAAAGCTTTAGGTTTCATCAAATCACGTGGATGTCGTCTGGCGGCTCATTATTAAAAAGGTGATTCAGACAAATTAGTTTTTTGGGAAGTTTATATAAAACAAGTAGCCCTTCGGATTATTTGGTACCCTTGAAGTAGCCCTCGGTCTCAAAAAGGTTGGTGACCCCTGCTCTACATGGTCTACCAGTGATTCTTAACATGGGTTTGATCGAACCTCTGGGGTTCTGCGAGTCACTCTTAGTGTTCGGCAGAGTAGACACAGAGCAGTGTTTCCCCTAGCATTAGAATGAGGTGGCGGCCCGCCCCCTGAAATCTCCCCTGCCCCCCTGTACTATTCACTATAGCAACAGATAACAGAAGTAATTTAAGGTTCCCTTTTCTTTTATTAAACTAAACGGACGTATGTTATTGATCGTATTCATTTCTACACAGCGGCATGTCATTTCTGTTGCTGCGTGGTCGCGTTCACGCGGCGAAGCTTTGACCCCGTGCGCACAGACATGTGGGCGCACAAAGGTGAGCAGGCTCCCACCAGCCCGCAGAGAGCGGCCAACGTGAAAAGCAATCTGATATATCTGCGTTTTTTTAAACTCTTCCAAGGTGGTGAAGATGGACGAGTAGTCTCGGAGTAGCTCTCCTGCTCCGGGTTCAGGAAATGCTGTTTTATTTATTTATTTCGAGACCTTTATTGAGAACTTCACATATTACAAAGTATACAGACTGCAACCCCGTTTTAAAAAGAGGTGTAGTGGAAAGCTCATTTTATCACACAACAATTAAATTAAATTAAGTTTTATCATACAGCCCATTTTCAAAAATTACAAATGTGTCTCAGAGTGCTTTACAATCTGTACACATCACATAGACATCCATGTCCCAAAACCTCAAATGGGATCAGGAAAAACTCCCAAACAACCCTTCACGAAAGTGACAGCTATATATATTTATAACATTATAAGTACCATAACCACACCAAATTGCTAATCTTTTGGGCTGCAACTATTTTGGCAAGCTGAATAAGCTTCTTTGGTAAATGATACCACATTTTGAGTTTTGCGTTATGTGATCGCTATATTGACAATTTATGAGATTTTTCTTGCATACGATTAGTTAAATAATTTGTATACTATATTTAATTGTAGAGCGTCTTTAAATGTTAACTTTTCCAAATATGTTTTTCGAAACACCGCATAGTACAGCTCGGTTCACACGGGCAATGTCGGGCCCTTTTTTTCAGTTGCCAAAAAATTGTCTGCCAACATTTTGGGCAACTTACCCTTTTTCTTCGCCATGTTATGCTGCGTTCACAACAAAAGCGTTGTTACGTCAATGCACAGAATGGATGATAGAATGAAGGAAAACATTCGCCCGGTGCTGAGTTGCGAAAAACAATCAGTTACGTTAGCTATGTTTTGAAGAAATCATATTTTATTATTACAATTATTAGGGGTTTTCGGCTAATGCACCGACGAAGCGTGCAGGGTTCAGTACCTCCAATAAGTTTAAGAACCACGGCATTAGAAGATCAGACACATGTCGTCGTTACAATTATTAATTGTATTCTATTGGATTTTGTAGCGAGTAACAAAGGTTTATGGGAAATGTATCGGAATAAAAGTAACAGTTTTCTTTGCAAAATGTAGTGAAGTCAAATTTAAAGGAAAAATAAATAGTAATGTAGATATATAGATACAGGTATTTCTAATATGTTACTATACACCACTTTATGCATGCAGATATTTAATTTATTTATATATTTTGGAACCTACTGTTCTGGAGACAATGTGCGATATTTCTGGAGTTCTGGTGTCGGCAGCAGACATCTCCACGATTTCCTTTTCCAAGCTTTGCTTATTGTTTACAGTTGGACTAGCAAATTGAGAAACGCAAAACTTGAATTAGAGTTTTGAGATTATGCCAGTTTATTTTCTAAGCTTATTTTTAACCAATACATGTACAACTATAATCAGATGATTGCTAGTGGGTTTCCAGATTATCATCCATTAAAACATATCTCTAAATTACAAATTACAAATTTGCCTCAGAGGGCTTTACAATCTGTACACATAGACATCCCTGTCCCAGGACCTCACATCGGATCAGGAACAACTCCCAAGACATATCTGTTACAATGAGAACTGGATTTCCCTAGATGTTCAGAGAAAAGGCATATTCGGTATAAAAAGATACATATCAAGATGACTGATCACATTTCTGAATAATGTTTTCTCCTTTCCAGCCTACCAGGTTTATAAAAGGTCATGGGGCCGTGGCTCAGGTGATGCAGGCATGGAGGCTCCGTCCCTGGAAGCTGGTGACGGTGAATCAAAAACAAAGAAGGGACACGGTGTGGAGAACAGCCAATTCGAGTTTGACGACAATGCCAACGAGAAGTGTAGGGAGGACAGAAAGATCACTCAGCTGTGAGATGTGAGATTGAAAATTACAGACTTTCAGAATGAACATCCATGGCCCTGGCACCACCAGAGCAGAGCCATAAGTCCACAGTGTGAACACACACTGCACTCTGCAGGCCGGAGGTGTGCACTACACGTCCTGTTCCAATCTACTTTTAGAAACTTTGCCAACAGCAAAGTTGCCCAAATGTCCTCCCAAGTATTACCAACAATTAAATAACTGGCACACTGTGTTATATTGTGTTGAAGGCCCTCCTTTTTCTTAATTTCTTACTATATAATTTGAATAAACGTTCACACTGTGAGAAAGCCTGTACAGCAATCAACATATTTACTGATTACTTCTGAATAGATCTTATCAATTATTCAGACTAAATACGTAATGCTGTTCCTTATTCTCTATTCTGATGTAGCAGGTGACATCAGGGCTTTCCGCAGACTTGGGCCCTGATACAGATTTTGTGTTATGTGTTCTTTGCTCTTTCAGTTCCTCGCAGTTCGTCTACGCTTCACTTACAGCTCGTTCTTGGCATTTTTATAAATATGTAACCCTATGTATGGTTTTATACATCTATTTATGAAACATATTCACAGCTAATGTATTTGTCCTCTGTAATGTGCAAATGTAAAAAAAAATCTGAATTTCGTGAAAGTACATTACGAAACATTGCATCAGAGATTTTGGGGTGTGGTGATGAATAACACAATCATATTGTACATTTTAAAACAGAGGCCTTTTCTTTTTTTTTACGAACCAAAGTATGTGTTAGATTACAAGGCAACACGTATGAGCACTACAAGGGTCCAGAGCAGAGATAATTATTATAATGCAACAGGCTGTTTATTAACTCAGGACAATTGAAAATAACCCTAACCCTAATACATTATTAGTAATGTACAAGACAAGATTATCACCAGATACTGGTCTTTATACATTTGATTCAGTCCTTATTTTTTGGTGTAAATAAACTGAACAAATAAATAAATAAAAAATGCAACGCGTGACAAAGTTCTGTTTGTGTCGGTGCCGTAGACATCCCTGACCTTTGATCTCACACTGGATCAGGATAAAATCCCTCCAAAACAGCCAGGACCGCACCCAGACCCAGCTAAGTCCAATGGACTCCGGGGAGGAAGCAGAGTTAATAATGTGTGATGGAGAGATGTAAACTCATCCATAAGGAGAGAGAGAAGAGGCGAGAGGTGCTCAGTGTATCCCAAACCTCCCCCAGCAGCCTATCAGTCTATAACAGCATCTCTAGGTTTGGACCAGGTGAACCTGGTTCAGCCCTAACTATAAGACCATCAAGAGGAAAGTCTTATATCTGCAAGTCTACTTACTTTTCGGGAGATGTATATCTCAGTGGTCGCCATGAACTGTGGAATTTTCCACAGAAGGATTAGTTGTATAAATAGTGTTCAGTTCATATAAATGTAAATGTATGAAGAAAGCATAGTTAGATTTCATGATGGAGCAGGTCATCCGTATGGCGGATTCTTCTTTTTCTCATGCTACTGTAAGTATTTGTTCTTACAACAAATAACTGTAATGTACAATAAATCCATTATATTGTTTATATGTTTTGATTCTCCCTGATCCTCTTCTGTTTTTGAGAGTGCTGGAGTAAATAAACCATGAAGCTGGGTATATGCTTTCACTTCATTAAAGTTAATTTGAACATTTTAGCCACCTACAATATCTTATTCAGCATTTAATTCAATTCAATTCAGTTTATTTGTATAGCCCAGTTTCACAAATTTGTCTCAGAGTGCTTTACAATCTGTACACATAGACATCCCTGACCCAAAACCTCACATCGGACCAGGAAAAACTCCCAAATAACCCTTCAGGGGGGAAAAAGGGAAGAAACCTTCAGGAGAGCAACAGAGGAGGATCCCTCTCCAGAATGGACAGATGCAATAGATGTAATGTGTACAGAAGGACATATTTAGAGTTAAAATACATTCAAGGAATCTGACAGAGTTTATCAATAGTTCATATTTAGGCATATTCCACGATGGAGAGTTTGGAGACCTCCCAAGTGGAGGAGTGGGCGGAGTCCCAGCAGGGCAGTGGCACAGCTGGCGACAGGAACTCACGATCCAACCATCGAAGGTCCATCAGCAGATGGAATCTATGCCGTCTCATAGGGTCCGATGACCCCATGAGATGTGAAGTCAGAAGGACTCTGGGGAGAAAGCAGAGTTAGTCATGTGTGATGGAGAGATGAAGATTCATCCATAGGAGAAAGAAAAGAGGAGAGAGGTGCTCAGTGCATCCTAAACATCCCCAGCAGCTATAAGCCTATACCAGCATATCCAGGGGCTGGACCAGGGCAAACCTGATTCAGCCCTGACTATAAGCTCTGTCAAACAGGAAAGTCTTCAGTCTACTCTTGAATGTGGTGACTGTGTCTGCCTCCCGGACTGAAGGTGGAAGCTGGTTCCATAAAAGAGGAGCTTGATAACTAAAGGCTCTGGCTCCCATTTTACATTTTAAGACTCTCGGAACTACAAGTAGCCCGCATTTAGTGAGCGCAGCTCTCTGGTGGGGCGATACGGACTACAAGCTCTTTAAGATATGATGGTGCATCACCAATTAAGGCTTTGTAAGTTAAGAGAAGAATTTTAAAAGTGATTCTTGATTTTACAGGGAGCCAGTGCAGAGCAGCTAGTGCAGGAGTAATGTGATCTCTTTTCTTAGTTTTAGTGAGAATACGAGCTGCAGCATTCTGGATCAACTGGAGGGACCTAAGAGATTTATTAGTGCAGCCTGATAATAAGGAGTTGCAGTAATCCAGTCTCGAAGTAACGAACGCGTGAACCAATTTCTCTGCATCTTTTTGAGACAAGATGTGCCTATTTTTGAAATATTACGTAGATGGAAGAATGCAGTCCTTGAGATTTGCTTTATGTGGGAGTTAAAGGACAAGTCCCGATCAAAGATAACGCCGAGATTCTTTACAGTGGTGTTGGATGCTAGAGTAATGCCATCTACAGAAATCACATCACCAGATAGTTGATCTCTGAGGTGCTCAAGGCCGAGTAGAATTACTTCGGTTTTGTCTGAGTTTAACATCAAGAAGTTGCCGGTCATCCATGTTTTTATGTCATTAAGACATGCTTGAATTTTAGTGAGTTGGTTAGTCTCCTCTGGTTTTATCGATAGATATAGTTGAGTATCATCTGCATAACAATGAAAGTTTATAGAGTGTTTCCTGATAATATTGCCCAAAGGAAGCATGTATAAGGTAAATAGAATTGGTCCAAGCACAGAACCTTGTGGAACTCCGTGACTAACGTTGGTGGTCATTGAGGCTTCATCGTTTACAAATACAAACTGAGATCGATCTGATAAATAGGATTTAAACCAACTTAGGGCGGTGCCTGAAATACCAATCGACTGCTCCAGTCTCTGTAATAGGATGTTATGGTCAATGGTGTCGAATGCAGCACTAAGGTCTAACAAGACCAGTACAGAGAGAAGTCCTTTATCTGCTGCCATTAAGAGGTCATTGTAATCTTCACCAGTGCTGTCTCTGTGCTGTGGTGTTTTCTAAATCCTGACTGAAACTCTTCAAATAAACTATTCTGATGTAGAAAGTCACACAACTGATTTGCGACCACTTTCTCAAGGATCTNAGAGAGGAAGGGAGGTTAGAGATCGGTCTGTAGTTAGCCAAAACCTCTGGATCCAGAGTGGGCTTCTTCAGGAGAGGTTTAATTACAGCTACTTTGAAGGAATGTGGTACGTGGCCTGTTAACAAAGACACATTAATAATATCCAAAAGAGAGCTGCCAATTAAAGGCAAAACGTCTTTAAGCAGCCTAGTCGGGATAGGGTCCAAGAGACAGATAGACGTGTTAGAAGTAGAAACCATTAAAGATAATTGGTCACGGTTGATGGGAGAAAAGCCATCTAAATATATACCAGGACATACAGGGGTTTCCAAAGCCATTCCACTTGAGGACAGATTGGCACTGGTTAAGGGCAAGAGATTATTAATCTTGTCCCTAATAGTTAAAATCTTCTCATTGAAGAAGTTCATAAAGTCATTACTCCTGAGGTCTATAGGAATACTGGGCTCCACAGAGCTGTGACTCTCTGTCAGCCTGGCTACAGTGCTAAAGAGAAACCTACGGTTGTTCTTATTCTTCTCTATTACTGATGAGTAATATTCTGCTCTGGCATTGCGGAGGGCCTTCTTATAAGTTTTAAGACTATCTCGCCAAACTAATTTAACATTTAGTTGTACCTAGCGCCACACTCTGGTGTCACTTTCATTTGGAAAGGTATTCTAGTTTGAATAGGTTGGCGACGGTCACAATACTGAACTCAAGGCTTAAGAAACGTAGTCCACGAACCAATGTGTTCTGGCTGACTACGTCCACTTCTTCTACACTCTTTGGTCTCTGGTACACTAATCCCTTTGTTCTTTTTACTTTGCTAAACAAGAATATCAGTCTTGTAAAGTTGATACTGTGAAAGATAAATACTGTTGAACACTGTAGGAAGCAGAATAAACATATGCAGTGCATGTATCATGAGAGAATATTGAGAAGTTGTATTCACTGAGAATCAACTCATCACATTTAAGTCATGTGTAAGTGTTTTTGTATAAAATGTAGATAATTGTTCTCACTCTGAGCCAAACATGTGCAATTTTCTTGAATGGATGAGAAATTTGTTATGGACAACAAACTAATTGTTCAGGGTTTTGAAAAAAATTAATATTTTTCAGGAACTGAGCCAAAGTGAAAGATTAAAACTGTTATATTTGTTAACTTGTTCTTTATATTGTGTGTGTTAAAATGATAGAAATGATCATTATGAGAATATAAAGGTTTCTTCATACAGATATGAGAATATTTGAATTTGTCTGACCCTGATGGAATTTGAAAAACTGCTTTACAAAGATTGTTTTGTCTTGTCCCGTAAATATGTAGTAAAATATTAATACATGTACAAGGTCTGAAACATATTGTTTCTCCACCATAAACGTATCACATGTGGTAGAGTTGTCCAAAGTCTACGCTGTGACAGCAAAAGCAGCGCACATTCAAACTGGTACTTAGAGAGCTGTCATGTGACCATGAACGTGTCCTCTGACATCAGCGTCAATTCTCCAGGGCTTCACATACTTGCTCCTCCTCTTGGTGAGTGCACTGGTGCTGCCTTCAATGACTGATGGTCATAATGGTAATTCTCACGCTTCCTCGTGACCATGACTGCAAACAAAACTTGTATCTCCCGATTTGCATAAGTCTATATATTAAAATAAACATGAGCATGTATTTTATTGCTTTAAAGAAGAAAGGATTTCCAAAGTCAAATGATTTCTCCGCATGAAGAGAGGACATGTTTTCTTTTATTAACGGTGTTTCTTACCGTCCCCGTCCGGCCACGTGGCCCACCCACACACACCCACACTCGGTGTGTGTGCAGAATGAGATGCCTTCTAACAGGTTCCTGTTTAAGAAGAGTCCATACAAACAAATATAACATATAGAGACATGAGGCCCCTAGAGGAAACTCATCTCCTTGCTTTATCTCTAAGGCTGAGCCCTACAGAGGAAACTCATCTCCTTACCTTATCTCTAAGGCTGAGCCCTACAGAGGAAACTCATCTCCTTACCTTATCTCTAAGGCTGAGCCCTACAGAGGAAACTCATCTCCTTACCTTGTCTCTAAGGCTGAGCCCTACAGAGGAAACTCATCTCCTTACCTTATCTCTAAGGCTGAGCCCTACAGAGGAAACTCATCTCCTTACCTTATCTCTAAGGCTGAGCCCTACAGAGGAAACTCATCTCCTTACCTTATATCTAAGGCTGAGCCCTACAGAGGAAACTCATCTCGAACTATCTCGAAGGCTGAGCCTGGCCACCCTATGGAGGAAACTCATTTTAGCCGCTTGTATCCAAGACCTCGACCCCTGAGCTTGTGACATGGGTAAGGGTCAGAACGTAGACCGACCGGTAAGTCCTTCTTCAGCAGGACGGTCCGGTGCAGCTCTTGTTCACTGCTGCAGCCGCATCCATCTCCCGCTCCATCTCCCCTTACTCGTGAACAATACCCCAATATACTTGAACGCCTTCGCTTGGGGTAGGCGCACTGTCCCCACCTGGAGGAGCAATCCACCAGTGGGGACGCCGGTGCTGCTTCACACTCGGCTGCAAAACGCCCCAGTGAATGTCGGAGGTGGAGGTCACGGTCCGTGGAGACCAACATGACCTCATCGTCTGCAAAAAGCAGAGAGGCGATTCGGAATGGAATTGCTTAAAACCTGGACTGAAAGCACATCTGGTCCTTTCAGTACATCTTCTCAAACTTACATCTTCTAAATATCTGATTTTAGAAAAGATGAAGGAAATTACTTTGAAAATGAATCATTGTGTATATCCATCCAAGGTATTTAAACACACACACATATATATATATATATATATATATATATATATATATATATATATATATATATATATATATATATATATATATATATATATATATGGCAATTGAAGTGAAATGCTAATATTGTCATCTGGCTCCAAAGCAAATCCATATCAAATATTTTATTTCATTGTATAACTTGCAAAACTTCTCATATGTAAATCGAAATGTTTTAATCATAAGCCATTTTTTTAAGTAAATGCTACATATAAGCATCAATCATATATATTCTAAAACCGTAAATCTGTTCCCATTTTTATAGAATGATTTATGCCACTATCTGTTCGTGTATTTGGTATATGTGTACCATGCATTTTTTCAATAATAAACAACAATACAAGTGCAAAAACAACAGGAAATAAACTTGGGCACATCTGCAATGTTTCCGTTTTCACGACATACCGCGATAGAAGCCGCGGTTTACGAGGAGATCCTGAATGCAGCAAAATACCGTTTACAGGGAGACAACCGCCAGACCGTGAGACGCATTTAGGATCTCGTAAGTAACAAAAGATTCATTATAGCAAGTGATGAAATATCCGTCACACCAGTTCTCGAGGATCAGAGGAATGCGGTGCCGACACATAGGCTGCCCTGCGTCTTATCGTCATCGAGCCGCTTTACTATCTAGGAGGAAGCTCGAAAAACAAAAGTTTCATCTCTTCGTGTCATTTCCTTCAACTTCAACGCGCCGTTACCGTTATTAACGTCAACCCGCCGGCGCGTCATGGCCGTGTTTATACACCGACACACGGGACCGCCGAGAAGTCAAAGCCTCCATAACGGGTCCCCGTAAGTGATGCGTTTGTGGTCAGTACCGGTTGTTGGGAGCAGCCGCTAAGTAACAGTCAAGTAAAGACATCAGTAGGTGATGACACCGCTACGTTCAATGTGTGAGCGGAGCTCGGAGGAAGTCACTTCGGGCAAGACGTTGAAACGGACCCGTGTAACGGGAGTGAGCTCCCGCTACAGCGAGAGTCACGTTAGTGGGTGTAGCTCCATGTGAGGTGTTGGTGAGCAGCACCAAGCTAGCCCGGTACCGAGTATCACCGGGAGTCCAGCTGAGCTTCTCCCAGCATGGGTACATTTACTGCCATGCATTATAAATAGAAGATTACACACGAGTTGATCCACGTGATGCACACGAGGAACTATTAGAAATAACTTCCGATACAATTATAAAAATAGTATATTTCAATAAAACAACACAAACTACATCCCTCCTCCTTGAGATCAATGTATGTTTTATTTGAGTGCATATCATGCTTTTTATTCCTATTTGGCCATGAGTACCAGTATTCAACTGAATTAATATATTACAATAGTCTCACTGGCTTATTTTTTTAAACATCAAAATATTTTCATGGGACATCACAATGTTAAAAATAAATCATTTTCAAATACCTTTCTTTACAATGTGTAATAGCTGTAGAGCTATGTTCTTTCATTAAAGAGCATAGCTCTACAGAAAAGTGATTGATTGTTTTACGAGCTGCTTTGCTCTTTATACAAGTATCACTCAGGTGTTTGGACAAGAGGTAGTAGGCGTGTCACATGAAAGTCACGACCTCACAGCTGTTTGCTCGTGACTGATAAGATGGAGTGGAGGAGCCTCAGTGCTGTCAAGGTGAAAGAGAAGAGAACGCTGGAGCTCCCCGCCGTACGCAGTGCGAAGCCGTTGATAACAAAACACAGAGAACTCAAATATTCAACCGTGCCTCAGAATCCTCATGAATATTGAAAAAGGTTGTTAGAGTTTTGTTAATGTATGTTTCCGTTTCTTCCTCTGACAGCCAAGTCGATCCTCATGAACCACTTATGGATTTTTCTCTTGTTAAACAACAGAGCAACTACCTGAATATCACTGCATCCCTGAGTTTAGTGTGAGTGTTTTGGAGCTGCAACAAATGATGGAGAATGAACCCCTGACTGTTAGGATGGTTTATCAGACGTGATCATGTTAACATTATATGCTTTCACCTTCTCAGGTGTGGTGTGTCACTTTCTGTGCTTGTGGAATAATGTAGTAAATTAAATATCTTATCCACAGTCTAGTGTTTATTTAAAAATAAAATAAGCTTGTCTCCATACTATTTAATGAAATGAACCCCCACAATGTGGTTAATTTATTTCTGGGTAATCTACTGTATTCAGTTCAACTACATTGTTGCATTTCTCCAAATGGCAGTTTATGAAAGACGTGCACACAGAATAATAATGGTTCTTAAATGGTTCTTTAAAAGGCTTTGTGGTTCTACGAAGAGCCATCACCTACTGAAGAACATTTTTTTTGTTTGAGGCACCATTATAGGTTCTTTGAAGAAGTATTTAAGGAAATGGTTCTTTAAAGGACCCTGGTTTGTATTGTTCTTTGTGGAACCAGAAATGGTGCCTTAAAGAACGATTTGTTTAAGGTTGAGATACCTTTGTAGGTTCTTTAAATAACTCTTTAAGTAAATGGTTCTTTACAGAACCCTGGTGTGAAAGTTTCTTTGTGGAACTAAATATGGTTCTTCTATGTCATCACTCTGAAGAACCACTTTTGGTTCCAGATGGCACCTTCATGTTTCTGTGTGTGCTGCAGTGATAAACATAAAGTGCCTGTGTTGGAGCCAACATGTGTGTTAAGGTGCGTTCACACCAAAAGCGATTTTTTTTTTCGCGTGACCGAATCCAATGAAAAGTTAACGTACAGACGCGAGGGCGACGCGATGTGGGCGACGCGTTTACAGCCTCTTTCAGGCGGTAATCTCGCAACTCGGGCCAATCAGCTCTTGAGTTCTAGCTGGAAGCGGAAGTCTTTTAGACGTAACATTAACTTCATCGGTGAAAGTGACCGAGCTGAGTGAGCCTACGGGTGATGAACCCAAACACGAGGGCGTTAGTATGTGGGACGTCCACAACAAGTATAAAGCAGAACTAGTTGTTAGTTATTCCGTGGTGGATGAAGGAGATGATAACGGTCTTTACGGGGATGAGACACCGAGATAAGCCCCGCCCCTCGCGGAGCGTCTCGACGCTCATGGTAAGAACACGGTGAACGGTCGAGCGAGTAAACTCACGCGTTTTGGGCGATGCAAAAAATCGCTTTGCTTTTGGTGTGAACGCACCTTTAGGCCTGTTGGCCCATGGTTGTGGTTCCACTTCTTTTCATGCTGTCGTCGTGTTGGAACAACTCTAGTTTTTAGTGCTGCATTAGGCGAAAGCTCACGACATGCCGGGGCCTGTTGTGACGATCTCACCGCGGTTGTTTGGCCTGATGGGAAGCAGAGGGTAGACGACACCCTTATCTGTGATATATTCACACCATATCACAGACTAAAGGAGTTGCTAAACAAACAAGATATCACTCTCTGCTAATCACTAATACAATATAACTTTTCTTCCTAATGATGTCAAATCATCATTTGTCTTTAATCTAGAATGTCCACTGTAGTTGAGATGAGTTTTTTTTCTGGGACCAACTTATCTGATAATTTACTTGGCGACTCTGACAGAATCCCCACTATGGGGACTGTGGTCCAGACCCAGTCCTTGAGAACGACTGCCATAGGTATAATTCAATTCTATCACCTAAAAAGGTACAACAACAAAACAACAACATATTTAAGTACGAGCCAAGTGTACAAGAAACGACGAGAGAGCTTGTCCCCGGAGCACCGTGTCCCCCCTGGCTCCAGGCCTGTTAGTCCGACAACCACAGACAACCAAACAGGCTGCGCTCCTACCGCCTTGCGTTTGGCCTTTTAGCCTAAACACTTCATTTGAGGAGGCCATGCAGTTTAGTTTGATGATCCATAGGGGAGCCCAAGGCACACGCCTTCAAGCCCTCTGCTGCTTAGACGCTGACCTTTGAACTGAAGCCGGTCTTTACAGTTAGAATATTTCATTTTTTTCAAGTTCCAATGAAAATGTAATTGTTGAATAATCCTGTAAGACTCATACATTGCATGATAGGAATCCAAATACAAAATGGGTACATTGTACACTATGTTATCATTTATATCCTTTAGGAGATGGCCCAGTGGCAGCTATGAGTCAGAGCAGCCCCTGCCTGTGGACTCGGCTCCCCCAGAGCAGCCGGTCCCCGTGTGACCGCTACAAGCACGCCTGCTGCAGCCATGATGGGAACGTCTATATCCTGGGAGGAAGGAACAGCAGCGGCCTGGGGGACTTCTGGAGGTACAGTGTGGGTAAGGGCCACACTTACTGTTCCCTTTGGGGCTTTACTTTAGGGCAGGGGACCCAGGCGCTGTTATATCTGGACCCTGAGAAATATTATATGTTGACCGAGTGCTTATATTTGAACCGAAGCAGCCTTTTCAGCCTTTAAGTCGCCGCTCAGTGGTCCAGAAAACACACCGACTGAAATACATGCGTTGTTAATCACAGGATGCTACGCGTTCAATCAAATGTGTGCATTCTGTAAGCATCGCGGCTCGAGTGAGATACATACAGAAGAGGAGACAGGAGGAGGAGAGGCTAGAGGAGGAGAGACTAGAGAAGGAGAGACTGGAGAAGGAGAGATTAGAGGAGGAGAGACTAGAGAAGGAGAGACTAGAGAAGGAGAGACTAGAGAAGGAGAGACTGGAGGAGGAGAGACTAGAGAAGGAGAGACTAGAGAAGGAGAGACTGGAGAAGGAGAGACTAGAGGAGGAGAGACTAGAGAAGGAGAGACTGGAGGAGGAGAGACTATAGGAGGAGAGACTATAGGAGGAGACACTAGAGAAGGAGAGACTAGAGAAGGAGAGACTGGAGGAGGATAGACTATAGGAGGAGAGACTAGAGAAGGAGAGACTGGAGGAGGAGAGACTATAGGAGGAGA
Source organism: Liparis tanakae (assembly GCA_036178185.1). NCBI lineage: Eukaryota > Metazoa > Chordata > Actinopteri > Perciformes > Liparidae > Liparis > Liparis tanakae. Next base: position 1,109,173 of record CM070107.1, read on the forward strand.
GACTATAGGAGGAGAGACTGGAGGAGGAGAGACTATAGGAGGAGAGACTAGAGAAGGAGAGACTGGAGGAGGAGAGACTAGAGGAGGGGAAACTAGAGAAGGAGAGGCAAGAGGAGGAGAGACTAGAGGAGTATAGACTGGAGGAGAAGAGACTAGAGAAGGAGATAATAAGTATTGTTGAGATTGCCGACTTCAATACATTCAATTCAATTCAGTTTATTTGTATAGCCCAATTTCACAAATTACAAATTTGTCTCAGAGTGCTTTACAATCTGTACACATAGACATCCCTGCCCCAAAACCTCACATCGGATCAGGAAAAACTCCCAAATAACCCTTCAGGGGGAAAAAAGGGAAGAAACCTTCAGGAGAGAACAGAGGAGGATCCCTCTCCAGGATGGACAGATGCAATAGATGTACATATCAATACTAAACCATAATGAGACATTATGGGATGGACCTGGACCTGGACCTTGTTGAGCGTGAAACAGTTTTTTTGAATATTACGTAGATGAAAGAATGCAGTACTTAAGATTTGCTTTACGTGGGAGTTAAAGGACAAGTCCCGATCAAAGATAACGCCGAGATTCTTTACAGTGGTGTTGGATGCCAGGGCAACGCCATCTACAGAAACCACATCACCAGATAATTGATCCCTGAGGTGTTCAGGGCCGAGTAGAATTACTTTAGTTTTATCTGAGTTTAACATCAAGAAGTTGCAGGTCATCCATGTTTTTATGTCTTTAATGCTTGCATTTTACTGATCTACTCGTGTTAAATGTTTTAGTTCGTAACGATTGGACCGAGTTGAACTGCACCGGTGAAGCTGCCCCAGAGGAGCTGGAGGAACATTCTATGGTGGCTCATGAGGTACACGCAGCGTTCACTGGGGGAGGCACACACAGAACCTGTCACATGACATGTCACATGTTACCTGTATGAACATGACATTCTCTGTGTCACATGACCTGTCACATGTTACCTGTATGAACATGACATTCTCTGTGTCACATGACCTGTCACATGTTACCTGTATGAACTCTCCCGTCCTCCAGGGCTTCCTGTACGTGTTCGGAGGCATCCTGGACTCGGCATACACCGCGTGGAGATGTCCGCTCTGGGTGTTTGACTTAGGTGAGTTTCACTGGACGAGCAGTGAAAATATGCAGGGCTAATAATAATAATAATAATAATAATACTTTTAATAGCACTTATCTAGACACTCAAAGATGATTTTGGGAACCAATAGTACTGTTGGGGAAACTTCTCCAGACTGTACTTTTTCTGGTGTGTGTGTGTGTCACCCAGTTAATTGGTCCCCTACATTATTGCACACTTTCTGAAGATGTTTAAATATCCAAATGAAACACTGACTTATTACATATGTCCTAAATTGCATTTGTTTCCAGAACATTGCAGAAAACCAGATTCAACTATTTTGATTTTCAGTGGATGAAGAGTTAGCATTTTTTTTATTATTTTTGTATAACTCCATGAATCAGAACATACATCTCAATGTGTGTAATAATACCATGTCATAAATGTATCTATGAACGATATCAGAACAACGCTTCAGAATATAGAGAGCAATGAAACAGGAGAAACCTCATCGGCCTGTAAGCAGATGGAATGTACAGTTCACTACAAGCTCATATGGTCAATTATGGACATTTAAGACCATCATTTTTTCTGTATTACAAGTTTTCTGTTTAAATATTTAAATAAGTCATTATCTAATGGCAACATTGAGGAGAAATGTCTGTTGTTACTGCATAAAATTGAAAAGTTCACTGTTCACATAGTATATCATATATATTGTATATCATTTTGTTGTATGTTGAAGGTGCAGAGCTTCCAGTTGTCTTTACTATTATCCATTATTTTAGTTTTCACCAATTATAATAGTGTGTATAAGACATTAAAAAAAGTATTTACTTTTTGGGGGGTACCTACCTAGTACAGGCTATTAAATTATGGAAACTGTGGGGTAATTTGTTGCCTCTCCAGGGGCAACATGAGATTTCTTAGGGGCAGTTCTGCCCTCTGCCCTGGTGTATTTCTCACACTGCATACATCTCAAACTGCTGTCTGTGTGACATCAACTCACCATCATTGCATAATATTTCATTGATGTCTTTTTGAACCTGAGCTCTACTTTATTTCCCTTTGTCACTTCAGCGAAACAGACGTGGGTGAACTGCCAGAGGCCGACCCGCCCGGCTCAGGTATGGAGACGTCTACCGCGCTGGCGAGTGGAAACACGTCAGATACGACCCTGTAGTCCGTGTTGCCACTAACGATGAATCCCGTTTGATTATGCAATGCACAACACGCTGACAATGGAAGAACAAAGAAGTAAACGTGTTGTCCTCGTAGACGCACATTAGAAAATGAACTGAACTGAGTGGTTTCCTCACATGTTTGAATGAACTTCAGATGCTCAGTGCAAAATATATCACCAGCATAGATTTAATAATTATTGTTGGGTTAATGTGTTGAAATAGTTCTTCACAGTGGGATGTGCTGCGTTTACTGAACAAACAAATGTTTGTGTACTGGCAAAGAATTCCAAGTTTGGAGGCACTTGAATGCAGCATAATGTGTTCAGGTGTTCCATGTGCACACTCACAGACGCTCACATTGAGAACCACATGAGATCTGGAATGCTGTCGACTCCAGAGACACATTAAGCCCAGAGCTGCGCGTGGTGAGAAGAGTCCCGGGCTCACAGTCTGTTCATGTTCTGTTCTGACCTAGATGCCGACCAACAGGAAGGCCCACAGCGCTGTGGTGGTGGGCTCGGACATGCTGGTGTACGGAGGCTTCGTAGACATGAAAGGGTCCTCGCACGACTTCTGGAGTTTGGACATGGGTGAGTTTGAAGTTGCTTCCATTTAAGTTCCGAGAGGATTATAATGTCTGTGCACGTCGTCGCTCCGAATATGGAGCGCGTTGAATATGTCCTTTCTATTTCTCTCTTCATTATTCTGCCGACTATACATGTATAATTTGTCAAATGGATAACTACAGATGCAGAACAATTCCAAAAATTACACTCTTTGCTAAACTTTATGGGCGTGAGACGAGGCGGATAGCGGTCGCAAGTATGTCAACAGAGTTATGCAACACATTGTTTAATGTGTGTGTGTGTGTGTGTGTGTGTGTGTGTGTGTGTGTGTGTGTGTGTGTGTGTGTGTGTGTGTGTGTGTGTGTGTGTGTGTGTGTGTGTGTGTGTGTGTGTGTGTGTGTGTGTGTGTGTGTGTGTGTGTGTGTGTGTGTGTGTGTGTGTGTGTGTGTGTGTGTGTGTGTGTGTGTGTGTGTGTGTGTGTGTGTGTGTGTGTGTGTGTGTGTGTGTGTGTGTGTGTGTGTGTTAGACACCATGGCCTGGTCCCTGCTGAGTGGCCCCCAGCAGGCCTCATTAGGCCCCGGCCCCAGACACAGTCACTCCGCCATGGCCAGCCAGAGCTGCATGTTCCTGTTCGGGGGCTTGAAGGGTCTCCGAGAGCAGAGGGACTTCTGGAGGTGGAGCTCCATCAGCGACACGTGGACTTCCCTCAGAAACAAGTGAGAATCCTCGTTGGGTGGAGCCTTGTCGGTAGCCTTGCCTCCATACTTATTTTAACATACTTTTGATTTTGTTTTTGTTTATTCTACGATCGCATTGTGTCTTTTGTTATGCACCAATCACCAGACTAATGCTGTAGGTCCAAACGTACTTGGTCACATTGAAATTTACACTGGTATTGGTACTGGTATTATTAAGAGTGACATTGAGTAAAGTTACATCCTTTACACACAGGTTCAGGCCACGCCCACACCTCACGTCTCAACCAGCACCGGCTGACATGTGGAGAGTCGCTATGAGTCATGTGATGACATGAGTTCACTCTGAATAGATCATGAAATGATCTGCAACAAGTCCATTGGCAAACTTCCTCTGGTCGTTTCTTTTCTCAGTATGTGTTGAAACAGGATGTCACGGTCCTAGCTGGAGGTTGCACACAAAGACACAATAGGCATTGTTGGTGCTCCTCCCTGCTGAAGGAATTGTCTCAGGAACTGTCCCACCCAGGCCTCCATAGCTTCTCTGTGTGCATTGCATTGTCCTTGTAGATCTTCAGTCATTACATCACGTTAACCAGCTCATCACGCTGCAGCTGTTTCCATGGTCAACGCATCACGATACTTCCCCCTCTTGTCCTCCTCAGGTCCGGGCCCTCCAGGCTGATGGGCCACTCGGCCGTGGCCTACAAGGACAGTATGCTGATCTTTGGGGGAGGCGAGAGCCAGAACTGTCCAAAGAACGGCCTGTGGAGGTACAACTTCACCACGCAGAGCTGGGGGCAGGTGGCCACGGTCCCGGGCTCCAACCCCCCAGACAGGATCCACCACTGCTGTGCCGGGCTCGGTCCCAGCTACAAGTCCAGCAGCAGCAGCAGCTCCAGTTCAGGCATCCAAACGGGCCTTCTGGGAGGGAAACTGAGGCACTTCAAGAACAAGTGCTTCCCGCCCGCTCACGTTCCTGGGTTCAGAGGCGCCATCGAGCTGGAGACCTTCAGCCCGGACAGATGCTACGGAGGCACAACACTGGCCCCGCCCTCCAGTCCGGACCGCAGCACAGGGGGCTCGATGGGGACGGACGCTCAGCGGACTGGAAACTGTCTGACCTTTGAGAACAAGTCCTTCAGGACCCAGTGGAGTCCTACAGAGGAGCTGCTGGACGAGGAGGACCACGATGTGGCCCAGCATCTGCCCGATCTGCTGCTGGTGCTGGGGGGGAGACCATGGACCAGACACAGTCCCATCTCCATCTGGCAAATGACTCTGACGGACTCCTAACATAACCTCTTGTCTTTGAGAGACATGTGCATAGAGAAAGCTTCAGTGTTAGATTATCACTTTGAGGAGTTTACTGCCATTCTGTGTAGGAAGTAACGACAATTTGTATAATACCGTCACTTTGTTTTAGTTTTTTTATGTTGATATTTTTTTGCAATGAATACATATTTTTCCTTTTTGCAATACAGACCATGCTGTGATTCGATTTCAAGCTTTCACCTTTTCATGGAAGATGATGTTGATTGTTACTGAAAACTAAAGTGTGAGACTGTCATTGTTTTGAAGCCCGGTGAGGGAACACCATGGGGGCGGAGCCTGTGGTCCGCTGAGGAAAGTCGCAACATTCCTTTCAGGAACACATCTAAACATTTGCTTTATTTCTAGTTCTGCAACTGTTTGGATCAGATCCAGAAAAGACACGTGCAGTTACCACTTATCGCCAGACGTGTGAGCAAAGAGACTGAAACGGATCCTTCACCTCATACGAAAGAGAAGGCTGGTGACCATAGAATGTGTTTTTTGTCTCGTTTATTAGTCAGTCCTACTCACACAAATACACAGACACACACAAACACACACGCAACATCCTGCTGCATCAAACTCACTAGATTTGTGCTCACCAATCATGTATTAATCCACAGCTGAAATCAGTCAGACTCGTATCGGTGTGAATGATGCTGCGTTCAAACAAAAACTCACTTTTTTTTACGAGTTTACTCACGTGACTATTTTTTTTTCGCTTCATTTTTATGATTAAAAAATATATATATTCATAACATCCCCGTAGGCTCACACAGCTCGGTGACTTTCACCTCTATGTCTGAATAACTGTCTCTTCCAGCTCCATTAGAGCAGCAGCAGTTAGATTGATGAATGGCGGAGCAGCTCAATTGCTTTCGCAATTTGGAATCAGAGGAAATCTTTTCGCTTTGCTTTCTAAAATTTGCGTCATCAAAACCACTTGCGTCTGCACGTTGACTTTGTGATTTATTCGGGCAAAGAAAATTTGTTTTGGCCTTTTTATTTGTTGTCTATGAAAAACTTTGACCACATACATGTAAGATATACTGTATAATACCTACGCTTTATTTGATTAAATTGAATCATTTGATCATTTGATGTAGTAAATTGAATCATTTGACATAATCTGCCATTCATAAATAAGTAATAGTTATTTTCAAACTAATCCTCCTGTTGTTACCACTGAGCTTTCAGCTCTCATAAAAAAAGAAAAACCTGAACTACAGCGATAAAGTGCACAACATTGTGAGCATAGTTGTTACTACCATCTTACATCCCACTTTCCCTCGTAATTCTGTTGTGTGATGTGAACATTTATAAAAGAGGCAGTTACATAACACACTCCCCTCTTGATGACCTCACACATGGTCACTCCACTCTGCACTTATAATAGAATAGTACCATGACTTTAATCGCCCCTTTCTTTGACTCCTAAGACTAAAGGCATCCTGTCTGTCAACATCTTGTGTCTGAATAACTGGCCGACCAATGAGGTCTTTCAAGATGCCCCGCCCCTTCTTCTGCATTATTCAATTATTATTAATTTCGGTCATATTAATTGAATGTGTTGTAATGTAACGTGCCGGTTATAATCCTTTTTGTTCATTAATATTTAGAGGTTGCATCAAAGCAAATAAAAGCATCACTTTAATACAAAAAGTATCAAATGTTTTAGAACATTTTATATCTCTTTATACAATATAATTTTTTTGGGAACATTTTTTAAAATCATGAACATCGAAGTATTCAAATTGGTTAATAACTGACACTTGAGAATGTAGAAGTGGAGAAATAATCGAGTCGAAGGAGGATGTCGGACTAACTACCGGAACCCTTTAGTCGCTTATCATAACTCAAATGTGGATTACCATAACTATATTGAGTTCTTTATAATAACACTCTTGTTGACACCAATTACCCAACATTTTAGTTTTTTTTTAGAGTAGCATTACATTCTGCTTTCTTTTAAATAGTCCTGTAATGTGTGAAGTGTATATTTTAGAGAATACACATATAGTAGAGTCATAACACACAGTAAGAAGAGCAGTGAGACAGAGGACCGGTGTTCTGAATCTAAAAGGTTCCACAAACCAAGAACCACTTTAATATGAAGACCGAAGCTTTCAGCTAGAAAATATAATTCAATACATACATCTTATAGGCCAAAACAAAAAGAAGGAAGTTCACAATGTTCTTAAATAACTGTTAGTTTTAATGGCACGTGTTCAGCCGCTCTGCAGCTTCTTCATAATGAGGCTGCTGGGCGGTGCGCTGGTGAATATCGTCCCCACAAACACATGTGTCCCCCAGAGAGCGTGTCGGATTACTCTGCAGCACCCCAGGTCCTCGATCTGGAAGCCCAGGTGGCGGTACCGGTCGTCGGTCTCAAACAGGGTGTTGTTGGTGTACGAGCCGAAGAACTGGGGAGGAGCACACATTCATAGGATCACATCATCGACAGGGAAAAAAGAATAGCGGTTACAATTCTCTTCAATACGAGGTTAAGAAATATAAATGTATTCGTCATTAGTTCTGTTTAACGGATCACTCACGGTTAACGGTTAATAATTAACATCCCAAATGGTGACAGTGTCACACAACGTAAAAAAAAGATCACAGCCTGCATCATTTTCCTACAATACACACATGCTTGAACAGTGGAAGTTGTACTGCAGGACTCAAGCAGCTGGGGGCGTGGCTTAGGTGGACGTGACCACACAGAGAGGAGAGTATTGGTTCAGGTTTTTTCTTGGACTCTGGGTGCATCCAGAGTCCAGATGTCTACAGCAAAGTGGTTCTGGGGACCTTGAGACTCGTAGTTTGTGCATTAGTGGGCTCTACAACTCAACTATGATAAAATGTACAGCCGGATGTCATCATTCAACCGCTGGCTGTCGAGGTGGTGCCCAGCGAACGATGTGGGCTACGTAGACAACTGGAAGATTTTCTGGGGGAAACCTCATCTCATGAAGAGAGACGGCATTTATCCCACAGAAGACAGTGAGGAAGAGGAGGTTTGCTCCCTGGTATAACCCTCAGACCCGCAAACTAAAGCAAACGCCACGAAAGCTTGAACGCATTTGGCGTTCAACTAATCGGGAAGAATCCCGCTTAGTTTGGCGAGATAGTCTTAAAACTTATAAGAAGGCCCTCCGTAATGCCAGAGCAGAATATTACTCATCAGTAATAGAAAAGAATAAGAACAACCCCAGGTTTCTCTTTAGCAGTCAGGGCAGATTCTCTTCCACAAACATGTCTTCCTTCAATCCACCAAACTACCTCAGCATGTCATGCACTTATTGTGAGTCAGCTCAATGTGGAAAATGAAATGTCAAAAGATCTGGGGAGCAGATTGTTAAGTGGATTCAGGATTCAGATTTGAATCCGAAGCTTTATCTTACCGCCAGGCCCGAGGAGGGGTCGATGAAGTCGGCCCAGAAGCCCTCCGTCTGCAGGGCGGAGCAGATCTCCTTTGCCCCGTCAACAAACTGCAAAGCAGAAACACAATGTGTGTCGGTTGGTGATAATAGTGCAACACTTCTTTTCTCAGGTGAATTACAACAGGGAAAAACAACTTCATTGATAGAGTTGTGTGAAATACATTTATTAAGGGTACACCGACTTTCAGCGGACACAATTCCTTCTAAAATGGTTTGATCTGTGGCCCCATGAAGGCCACCAGAAGAGATGATCTGAGGCTACATTAAAAACACTTTCATGAGAGACACATCCGTCTGCAGCAACAGTCAGAAGAAAATCACAGGTAATCAATATAGGAAAAAATCATTTATAATATATAATCAATATATATTATTCATATATACAATTCAATCTGGTAAATGATCAAATGAATTCCTTTTGATGATCCTGCTTCCAGAGGGGAGATGAGAACACACACAATCGTCCTTATCGTCTAGAGAAAAAAATTCCCTCCAAGCACAATTTAAACATTTTCAAATGAACAAATTCTATTCTAATTCTATTTCCAGTACAAATCCTTAGAGTCAATGCATTAGCATTTGTTCTGAATGTGTACATGATCTCCCTTTGTGTAACAATGTCGCTTTTGTAAACTGGATTTTGTAAACGTAAATTCATGAACAAATGTTTACTTTGGGGCTTTACAACAATTTGGAGTTACTGAACATGTTCGGATCACACGGGTCAGTCACGTCGACGTCATGAATGAAGCTTTACACTTCTGGGTTTAGAGATAATATTCGGTTCAGTTGTTCACGAGGCTCCAGAGACTCGTGGAGGGTGGAGCGGATCTAGATCCTTGGGGCATCACGCTCCACGTGGCCTCTGTGGAGGTCTGGACTCTGGTTAAGAACACGTTGTTTTACATATTTCTTTTCGTCCGGGGCTGGAGTGTGACCCATTCTAACAAAACATAGAAGAACACGGCGGCTCACCGTGTCCAGCATCTGATCCCTCTCCTGCTCCACCTCAGCAGACCATGACGTCATATCGTTCTGGGTCTTTTGGGTCACGGTGACCACCATCATGCCAGTGGGTGGGGCTTCAGGGAACATGGACTGGAACTCTGTTCATCAGCAAACACACACACATGAGACAGAAACCACTTCTCCTCAACAGTAAGAGCAGAACACCCGCAGTGTTTCTCTCCAGAGGGTTCAGCCAGTCAAAATGAAGACGATGAACTGCAGCCTCAGCTCTGTACCTTTCTTGAGAAGTTCAGGGCAGGACTGTATGGCACACTCCAGACTGGAGCTGTCAAAGTACTGTGTCGCTCTGTTGACATCCTGAGACGAGGAAGGGTTGTCTTCTTCTTCCTGAGAGCGACAGAGACGGTCAACACTCGAGGAGGTCAAGCTGAGCAGTCCTCTAATGAACATGAAGTCCGACTGCGTGTCAACTAGTATGTTAGCTTGTGTAGTTTGTAACTTAATTTTAACTGTTAAACAAGTGCTTGCCCTGTTTGAGTGTCAGAAGAACTGAGCATCACGTAAAATAACACAGAGACCAACTATAAAAAGGGGAGAGCCTTTTTACTCTTGGAAAGAACAGAAAGGTTCTCACCCTAACATCTACCTCACATGCTTGACCTCTGCCTGCTCCTTTTACAAACTGTTGTATGAACCATGTGGCGTCACTCTGAATGCATTATTAATAACAGAATATCCAGAAGTGTGATTTCATGGATTACATCATGCTGCTGTTCGGAGCTCATGACTGTCCAGGGTTTCTTCTGCTGGTACTTTGTTAACCCTTTAATGTCGCTGCATATTCTGTGACCTCCTTTCATGGATGGATGGTCACGTGATTATTTGGAGGAGAGAGGGTCCGATTGATAAGTAAATTAAAGCAACAGTTTAAGGATTTCTGATGCTCCTCATCAGCTGCTCTGGTATCGTGGACCAGGAGCTGATGGTCCCGTCTAATATATTCTACAGATCACCTTTGTGGGGAGAAATAAACTGAAACCAGGTCTGATAGGTTTTAACCCTATGGCAAGAAACTACTTACGTTAACATTACTATACTTACAAAGAACTCTCCCATGACCTGGGCCAGAATCAACTCATGTCTCTCTCTGCTGGATGGGGAGGACAGCAGGTCAGGGACCATGTTGTGTGCCAAGCTCCTCTTGTGCTCTGCTAATCCCTCCAGGTGGCAGTCAAATCCCACTTTACCAGGCAGCTGGAAGCGCTGGTCCTGGGGTCCAAAAGGGCCCATGCTCTCATCGGGCCACACTGTCCACAGTCCATAAACAGACAGACACGTTATTCACAGATCACAGGCATCTCATTTTATTTTATATCATCAGCTCCAGCTAATTCATGTTTAAAATAAACATTCTACCCATGTCGGAGCCGGGCGTGATGGCTAGGCGGGGCTCATCAGAGCCCGATGATCCAGCAGCAGAGAAGGCTCTGGCTCCAGCCACACGATGCACCAACACATGAAGCCCCGGGAGGTAACTGACCAGCCTGGCTCTGCTGCACAGCACCTGTTGTGGATCGGTTTGAATGATGGAGTTCATAAAGAGGGGCGGTTCTATCACTCCGCCTCCCTTTATATGTACGCACACATGCAACCGTTTCAAATGAGGGCCAGGCCCGTCCACACATATTTGCTTTTACAAATGCTTACTCGTCCTTCTTTTAACAAAATATCAAACCATGTAGTTAGAAGGACGACCTCCTCCATCCTAAGCTACAGTAATGTATGAACTCTGTCTGTCAGTTGTTGACTGTCTGTTGTCAGGTCTCTGTCTTGAGTGTTACTATCGACCATTCATTCTACCTGCATGTATAACTTGTGTTGTTATTTAGCTGTGTCAAACTATATATATATATATATATATATATATATATATATATATATATATATATATATATATATATACATACACCTGTTTGTGTGCAGGTGGTCTCATAAAAGAATGCAGATTAAATTATTTTTTTATATATAAAAAATAATTTAATCTGCATTCTTTTATGTTCCGTTTGTCACATTCAGTCCATTTTAACAGATTTCTCCTTTATTTTATTTGCTTTGTCTGTTTGTTTTTTTTGCGAATCTTCTTGTTGCACGTCTTGTTAGTACAATGTACAAGAGTATAATCACTATTCTCACTATTAATTGTTTGTGCACCCATTGTAAAGCGTTGCATGTGTAATCTTATGTTTCTAAGTTTGTTTTATGACATCTGCCTCTCGGGACGACAGCTTCTTGGCTAACTGGCACAATTACAGAAATATTTATGTTAATGTACTGATCAAATAAACCCCCCAAAAAAAGAAGGTGTCTGTAGATACATTGTTTGGTTCGTTTTGAGCTACCTAGAAAGATGGAGGACTCAGAGAGGACCAGCTCCCCAAGGAGACTTGAAGAGCTTTAGTAACATACTTAGTGTACACACACACATGCACACGCACTTACACTGGCCATCCTGGTGGGCCTGTTCTCCTGCAATGCCAGTTATATTTCTGTGGGAGAAACAGGTGAAGCAGTCAGAACGCAGCCATACCCAAACACTCATGTTGAATAGCAAAACCTCAACCCAGAGTGAGAAAGAGCAACATGTCAACGTTTCAACAAGAGTCTGACAGAACTAAACGTTGCCACTAAATTAAGCATATAAGTGTCATTGGGTCACATACTGTGTACAGACATTGAGCAGATAGGGCCACCTTACAGTGACTGGTCACTTCTTCTCCTACAGCGTGTCCTCTAACGTCACTGAATCTGATGAGTCACGGAGCACTACGTAAGGTGTGCGCAAGCATCGGACGTCACTTAGCCAAGCTAACAGAACCAGAACCAGAACTTACCTAACGGCGTAAAGTTCAAAGTAGAAGCCAGTTAGCGGGCATTAGAAGTGTTAGACGGACCACCCGACAACAAACACGTCTTGCTGTATGCTAGCGTGAACGGATATGTTATATTACTTAAATCACTTAAGGTTAGTTAGAATAACAGCAGCGGCTAACGCTAAATAAACTCATCCCACAGGTAGCGTTATATCCCTGGAATATTCACCTTGAATTCGCGCATGCGCCGTTGGGATGGTGAATCGTCTCCTTTTGGTAAACAACCATAATATGCATTACCGCCACCTACTGACCGGAGTGTGGACGTATCTGTTTTTTCTGGATATACATTTTGTGATATACAGGACTGTCTCAGAAAATTAGAATATTGTGATAAAGTTCTTTATTTTCTGTAATGCAATTAAAAAAACAAAAATGTCATGCATTCTGGATTCATTACAAATCAACTGAAATATTGCAAGCCTTTTATTCTTTTAATATTGCTGATTATGGCTTACAGCTTAAGAAAACTCAAATATCTTATCTCTAAATATTAGAATATTTCCTCAGACCAAGTAGAAAAAAAGATTTATAACAGCAAAACAAAATCAAACATTTGAAAATGTCCATTAATGCACTCAGTACTTGGTTGGGAATCCTTTTGCACGGATTACTGCATCAATGCGGCGAGGCATGGAGGCAATCAGCCTGTGGCATTGCTGAGGTGTTATGGATGACCAGGATGCTTCAATAGCGGCCTTTAGCTCATTTGCATTGTTGGGTCTGGTGTCTTTCAGCTTCCTCTTCACAATACCCCACAAATTCTCTATGGGGTTCAGGTCAGGGGAATTGGCAGGCCAATCGAGGACAGTAATGCCATGGTCAGTACACCAGTTACTGGTGGTTCTGGCACTGTGGGCAGGTGCCAAATCATGCTAGAAAATGAAATCCTCATCTCCATAGAGCTTTTCAGCAGACGGAAGCATGTAGTGCTCTAAAATCTCTTGGTACACAGCTGCATTGACTCTGGACTTGATGAAACACAGTGGATCAACACCAGCAGCTGACATGGCTCCCCAAACCATCACTGACTGGGAACTTCACACTGGATTTCAAGCAACTTGGATTTTGCTCCTCTCCAGCCTTTCTCCAGACTCTGGCGCCTTGACTTCCAAATGAAATACAACACTTGCTTTGGTCTGAAAAGAGGACTTTGGACCACTCAGCAACTGTCCGGTGCTTCTTTTCCCCTTGCAGGTGTTTCGAGTAAATTAGACGATTCAAGTGATTAGTTGAATACTAGTATACTTTTTCATGATATTCTAATATTTAGAGTTTGAGTTTTCTTAAGCTGTAAGACATAATCATCAATATTAAAAGAATAAAAGGCTTGCAATATTTCAGTTGATTTGTAATGACATGACAGAATGCATGACATTTTTGTTTTTTTAATTGCATTACAGAAAATAAAGAACTTTATCACAGTATTCTAATTTTCTGAGCTGTATATCTGAACTAGAAAATGCATTTTCTGCTGAAAATGCGTGGGAATGCTAACATCTGAAAGTTTGAAGCTGAAAAATGAAAACTGAACTGCTGAAAATGTTTGAAAATAGCTGAAAATGTCTGAAAATACCTCAAATATGAAATGAATAGCTGAAAATATTTGGAAATAGCTTTTTTTTTTTAAGCTGAACATAGCTGAACATAGCTGACAACAGCTGAAATAGGCTGAAAATAGCTTTAAAAAATGGAAACATTTCTGCTGAAAATGTTGAAGCACAAACATATTGTGTGGAAATGTATAACTGGAAAACATAAGCAAAACTGTCAATTCTAAATACTTTTGGATTTGAGAGAGAACCATAACTTTGATCCTAAAGGTGTCTACATGTGGTTAGTTTAATTAGTTTAATCGCCGTTCATAAAGTTTTCTTGTTTGCTTAAAAAAAAATTGTCCGATTTTCAATGAAGATGACTGAGCAGAAAGGTGACGTTCTCCCCTCGTTAAGGCTTCTCTAGAAAAATCTGGGAAACTGTTAGATTCCATAGCCACATGTCTACGACAAGCACACGATTCCCTACTACTTTACCAGAAAATAATGCCTAAAAAGTAAGAATTGCGGCTGTAGTGAAGATATGTTGTATCTGCTGTTGTCAGGCTGCACATCAAACTGCAGTAGATTGCTGGAGATCCTGGCAAACCCTGCACTTTACCTTGTTTTCCCCCTGTATATTTAATATTAGTATTAGTATTTAGTTTTGTGTTTTATATTTATTTTCACTGTTGTGATTTTTGAATTTTTTATTTTAGTATTAGTATTTAGTATTTAGTATTAGTAATTTAATATTAGTATTTTGTATTTTAGTAGTAGTATTAGTATTTTGTATTTTAGTATTTAGTATTGTGTTTTGTGTTTTTATTTGTATCTTTTATTTGTATTAATGCTCTATGTACACCCACTGCTGTGATCCTGAAATTTCCCCACTGTGGGACTAATAAATGAATATCTTATCTTATCTCTCCCCTCTAGCAATGATGTCACAGCTCTAGACTCCCCCCACACACACACACACTGAAAACTTCAGGACTTCAACTAAAACGGGGACAGTTAATTAACTATAAGAGCTATGAAGAAAAGCTTAATTATAAAGTTATAGCGAACAATGTCGTCGACATTTTAAAGGTAAAATTGTTTCTTTAGCTTCTTTAGGAAAGATTCAGCCGGACGCAGCGCAGCCGCTCCCATGGGAGCGCACTACACGCTCCTAAGGGGGCACCATATATAACTATAATGCCGATATTATTTCAGTCTAGAAATATTAGGCACCTTTTAGGCACGTATATCACAAAACAGGCAGAACAAAATCTATATTTCCATAAACATATATATTTAACTGCTCAAAAAAAAGTTACTGGGGGAAGTTTTTTTGACGGGGGCGGAGCATGTTTTTCGTGACTGGGAGGAGCCTGTTTTCCATTACGGGGAGGAGTCTGTTTTTGTGATGGGGAGGAGCCTGTTTTCCGTTATGGGGCGGAGCTATTTTTAATGGGGAGGAGCCTGTTTTCCATTACGGGGAGGAGCCTGTTTTTTGTCACGAGGGCGGAGCCTGTTTTATGTGACAGGGAGGAGCCTGTTTTCCGTTACGGGGGAGGAGCATGTCTTTTGTGACGGGGGCGGAGCTTGTGTTTGTAACGGGGGAGGAGCTTGTTTTTTGTGACGGGGAGGAGCCTGTTTTCCGTTAAGAGGGCGGGGCTTGTTTTTTGTGACGGGGAGGAGCCTGTTTTCTGTTACGGGGGCGGAGCTTGTTTTTTGTAACGGGGGAGGAGCCTGTTTTCTGTTACGGGGGAGGAGCTTGTTTTTTGGAACAGGGGCGGAGCCTGTTTTATGTGACAGGGAGGAGCCTGTTTTCCGTTACGGGGGAGGAACCTGTCTTTTTTGATGGGGGCGGAGCTTGTGTTTTGTGACGGGGAGGAGCTGTTCAGTTATGGGGGCGGAGCTTTTTTGTGATGGGAAGGAGCCTGTTTTTTGTGACGAGGAGTCTGTTTTCTGTTACGGGGGAGGAGCCTGTTTTCCATTACGGGGGAGGGGTCTGTTCTTTGTGACACTCGGGTCTGTTCTTTGTGAGACTGTTTTTTGTGACACGGGAGGAGTCTGTTTCCCGTTACTTGGGAGGAGCCTGTTTTTTGTGACAGGGGAGGAGTCTGTTTTGTGTCTGTTTTTTGTGATGGGGCGGAGCCTGTTTTTGGTGATGGGGGAGGAGTGGAAATGTATAACTGGAAAAGAAAAGCAAAACTGTATCATCTGAATATTCAAAGATATGAATCCCAATCCAAGAAATGAAAGAGAGGGGGGAAAGTCAGACAGAAATAAATAAATAAATAGAGAGGGAGAAACCAGGGTGAAGGATGCACAAGATCTAAACACTGAGTGGATTTTCGACAAAAGCATTTGTTAAACCATGTAAAAAACATGATCAAATCACCAAAATAGTAGAATAGTAGAGAGAGGTGAACGCGTCGATATGTTTTTTTGTGTGGTTAAGCCACACAAAAAGAACATTTAAGATGTGACCTGAGAAACTCTGAAGCTGGTTCTCCTCTGATATCTCTATTTAAAGATACACGCGCATGCACAAAATAACTAACGACTAGTTCTGCTATATATTTGTTGTGGACATCCCACACACTAGCGCCCTCGTGTTTGGGTTGATGACATCACCCGTAGGCTCACACAGCTCGGTCACTTTCGCCGACGAAGTTACTGTTACGTCTGAAAGACTTCCGCTTCCAGCGATACGTACGAGAGCGGATCTAAACACTGTCATTGTGTTCATAACACAGTTCTGAATCAACAGCGGCGGGACAGCGATGACGCGCGGAGCAATTTAAGAGCTGATTGGCCCAAATTGCGAGATTACCGCCTCAAAGTTGAAATATTTCAACTAGGTGAGAAAATTGTGTCGCTCAAAACACGCCGCTGTAAACGCGTCGCCCCCATCGCGTCGCCCACATCGCATCGCCCCAGAAAAATATTGGATCTATCGCAGCCACACGCGTCTGTACGTTTCATGGGATTCGGCAGCGCAAAAAAATTGCTTCGCTTTTGGTGTGAACGCCTTACTGCTGAGGCATTCCAACTATTAAGCTTTAGTTGTCCAAGTATGCGTGCGCATTCAAGGAATCCCTCACAATGTATTTACACAGAAAAAGAAATAACAGCTCGGGACAAAGACCACAAACGTTTAAAACAAATTAAAAGTCTACATACAAGTGTTCTTAGTAGAGCCCATCTAGTGGGCTCAGTAATGTAGATTATTCTGTTTTTCCATTCACTTCGATTTCATCTTTCAATTCCATCAATTAGCCCTTGAGCCCTCAGTACACAGACTTCTGTTCAACTGGTCCCACTTTCTTTGTAAATGTCAAAAAGACGAGTTCTTTCTGAGAATTTAAATATTTACTTGGCATTATTCAATATGTTGCCATTATCTAAATTCAGCCCACGCTGTGGTTTGATCTCAGTATGCAGACCGCCTCCAGATGTTCCAGATTTAGATATTACTGGATTTACTTTAGACTCATATTTCTGACTGCTACTATAATAGACGTAACGTTTTTTTTAGAGTTCTTAATTTATCATTTGTTGTGAGCTGTTTTGCACTTTATTACTTTATTACTATTATTCTTCACTTTATGTTGGACAAGAGAGAAACATAATTTCAGTTCTTCTGTATGTTTGCACAAAGGGATTAAGTGACAATAATGACAACTTTGACTTTGACCCTGCTCCAGATTATTACTTTGTTTCCACCAGCTGGACCTTGGAACAATTATTGACAGCAAACTGTGTGGCGTGGGCGTGGTTTATGGGGTCAGATCAGTCTCAACAAATACACACAGAGACTCACAAATGCTAACAAAGATTCACAAATGCACACAGAACAATTCACAAATATATTCAATTTACAAATGCACAAAGAAGGATTTACAAATAAATTAGATTCACAAAAACAATCCCATGCACACACAAACAGACCTATCTTTTATCAATCAGATGTCGCCCAAATCATACACTGTTAAGTGCCTTGCACATCAAATCACTAACTCTTCTCATCCAATTCTCAGCAGGACAGAGAATAAATGAAATTTCCATATCACATTCATACATCAAAGATATGATTTTCTAAATCAAACATAGGAGACAAACAATGGAGCTCATGTTTAAGCGGTGGGAGGCAGGTCCTCAGAGAACAACGCCTGCAGCTACTTTCCCCTGGAGTTGTACTTGATGCTCTTTATCTCACCGCCGTAATTATTGAGCTTCTGGAAGTGGATCTCCAGGTGGTCCTGCAAGTCATCCTCGTCCCCCATGTCCTTGATGTCCTCCAGGAGGATGGTACGCTTCGGAGAGCCACAGAAGGTCTGAAAAGAATCGCCAGTATATGGATATTGATGATACCATCGATCTGAACTTGAGCTGTTGATCAGGATCTGATAGTACTAGGAGAGCCTTGTGTTGTATCATCTTGAATAGGTAAACCCTCTGTGCGAAATATGGAGCGTCTAGGGGAGGTCTGAGACCCTGATTGACACTTAGACCCCCTGAAGGCCTCAATAGCTAAATTATGGAGGGGCCCACAGGGGGGACCTGACTCACTGGTGTATTAAATAACAATCATGAACAGCAAGTTAACATTAAACAATGACGGTCAACATACTTTGACTTTGTCAGTAGGAGGATCAAATGCTTCATGGAAATTCAGCAGAGGATCACAGCAGGTTCAGCTACATCAGCACGCGAGTGGAAAGCAGACCATAATATGCTGCATAGAGTACCAGTCCTGGATCTCACCTGAAACTTGCACAGCTGGTGTTTGTAAATGGGTCCAACCTGCACGTTCACTTTAGAATCCAGATCCACAAGGTACCTCCCTCTCAACACACACACACACACACACACACACACACACACACACACACACCTTGGTTCTGAATTTAAACTGATGACCAGGCATAAGCATAGTGCTGAGTCATTATGTCCCTCTAGTCTACAGAAACCAGATTCATTAATGAACACACTATATGATGCTCTGTAGCAGCTGCTGTGGTTTTAAGCTGGGATAGGCGACTATGGGTCAGTGGGTAGCAGGTCTGTCTTCCAATCACGGGGTCGGAGGTTCAAACCCCGCCTGAGTCGATGTGTCCTTGAGCAAGACACTTAACCCTGAATTGCTCCCTGTAGCTGCATCTACAGTGTATGAATGTAACAGGATTGTAAGTCATTGTAATGTAATGTAAACTATGATCAGCCATCATTCATCTGAAGAGACACGTAGAGGGTTCCCTTCCCTTCTGTGTTAGTGGGGCATGTGGCCGGTCCTATTCTACAAAACTATTCAGTTTATTTTGGATAGCCCATTATCACATTATCACAAATTACAAATTTGCCTCAGAGGGGTTACAATCTGTACACATAGACATCCTTGTCCCATGACCTCACATCGGATCAGAAAAAAATCCCAAAAAATAGAAAAAAAACGTTCACACTTGTGTTCAATATTACGTAGACGGAAAAATGCAGTCCTTGAGATTTGCTTTACGTGAGAGTTAAAGGACAAGTCCCGATCAAAGATAACGCCGAGATTCTTTACAGTGGTGTTGGATGCTAGAGCAACGCCGTCTACAGAAACCACATCATCAGATAATTGATCTCTGAGGTGCTCAGGGCCGAGTAAAATAACTTTTCTCAAAAAGTTGTAGGTCATCCATGTTTTTATTTCTTTAAGACATGCTTGAATTTTAGTGAGTTGGTTGGAGTCCTCTGGGTTGATTGATAGATATAATTGAGTATCATCTGCATAACAATGAAAGTTTATGGAGTGTTTTCTGATAATATTCTTGACTATTCTTAAATCAAATCCCATGGAAAATCACATTTGCTCTTCAGCTCTTGACCAGAGGTGTACCTCCAGGATGGAGAAAGGTGATCTGTCCTGTCCCATTGTTCCTGTTGTACTCCACACCATCCACCTCTCCTCCTCCTCTGCTCTGCCTGGAGAAACTCATCTCCAGGCGCTCCTTCATTCTCACTTCTGGCATGGTGCTGGGGATCTTGGAAACCTTGAGCTCTTTTCTGGACACATCGAGGTGGATCTACAACACAAACGTTGACAGTAATGCTCAGTACAAAAAACACAGACCATGTGTACAGTATATAACACATTAATTAAGCACCACTGTTCTGCGAGTCAATGTTGTTACTGGAGCTACACTTGTACTTGTATTTTTTCATTGAACCTGAATAAAGCCCCTCCCAATAAGATGAGCTGGTTAACACTCTTTTCTGCAAAATGAAAGCTACATGTGAGGAAATAATAGTTAAATATTCAGATCTTACTATTACTGCTTTAACTATTATTATATCATATCCAATGCTGCTCTTATTTATATTATTAGTTACATTACTATTACTGCTTTTCTCAGAAAATGTGGCATTATAGAATTCAATATGTCAAAATGATGTGGGCCTGTGTCCGTCTGTCTGTCTGTCAATCCTTCTCTCTCTGTCTGTCTCTGTCTCTTGGTATGTTTGTCCTCATTTCCCTGTCTCTCTCTTCTGTCTATGTATTGCTACAAGAAGTAAAATAGACGTAGGACCAAAGTTATATTTACATACAGGCTAAGACACCTTAACACTCACACAAACAAACAGCCCACCATTATTCAGTGAGTCACAATAATTGTGTTGTTTGTAGTATTGACCCCCCAGGACAATGTGTGCCATCTTAAAGTAATGGTATCCCTAAGAGTGTGCATGTCAACGTAGAAGTGGACAAGAAGACGTACCTCAAACTTAACAACAGGAACCATGGTTATTCTTTTTGGTTTCACATCCAAAGTGATGTTCTCACAAGGCACGGAGCACTTGGCAATCATCAAGATCTTAGAGGCCACTGGAATATAGGAACAGTCATCACAGTCAGGCAAAAGTAAATAAAGTAAAGTTACACGCTGGAAGTTTGTCGTACAGCCTTTATGTCATAGTTTAGCTGCACACCGTCCTTCTCTTATCAGTTATGTTCTTAGGGTTAAGGTTACCGCAAAGAGCCACATCACACACATATATGCACACAGACACGCACACACACACACGCACACACACGCACACACCTCTGCTCAGACAGATTTATTGTAAATATCACACCAACATGATAATGACAGAAATGGACTCCTACAGTACTAAGACCACAGGCTAGACAAGTTCAACCATGAACATTGTTTGCACTGTCTGATACACTCTCTCACACTCTTACACTTTATTTTACTATGCATGTTGCTTAGTGGGACTTATGGCATTCTTTGCCTTGAACAACTACTTCAAATCTGGCTTATTTCCGTTGTTGTCACTCGAAACGATTCTTTCACATGAGTGTTCCAACAGGTGTCCAAAAATGTAACGCGGCACTTACTCCATGAACGCCGCATTATGGGGGGCTGGAGTTATCAAACGCGCACCAGTAAACCACTTTAGCCGAAGAAAGAGTTCGACATTCGGATGCAGTTCTCCCACAACGCTGCTCTAAAGGTGCGTTCACACCAAAAGCGATTATTCCGTGCGACCGAATCCCATGAAAAGTCAACGTACAGACGCCAGTACGTCCACTTGTTAGTGGACTGAGCTGCGCTCTCACTGCGCTACTCTCTCTCTCTCTTTGATACGTGTCTCTGAGACTTTTCCACCTGCGGCGGCAGATCTCCTCTGCCATGAAACACATATGCCGGCGCTTGGTTCATAGTAAAGTACAACAAACAGCGAGAATAAAAGCAAATGCACACATTCTAAATGTATCAGGTAGTGATACGGCTTCTCCGACCTTCTTCCACACTTCATCTTTATAGCTACGGTTTCGGTAGGTAGAGTCGTGTCATAAAGTTCGGGGTGCCCAAAAACGGCGACAATAATCTTTTCCTCCACTTTCTAAACCGGCCGGCAGAACGATGAAGAGCGGAGCTTCTCAACGCTGATTGGCTGACGCAACTATGATTCACGCGTTTGTGCTGCTCGAGTTGGGAAATTTCAACTCGCGCGTCGACGAGCTGCGTCGGTTCGCTCTGTTCGCCCCGTGACACACGCTCTGTTCGTGCTGCTTTAGATGCATCTGACGCGCTGCTCGCTGGAAAATACGCAGCATCGCAGCTTCGACGTAGCTTTGCATTGACTTTGCATGTAAACTCGTGTGTCGAGATTTCGACGCGTCCGGTGTGAACGTAGCATAAGGCTTTCACCATAAACCACCTAAATGGCGGAGCTCGACTATGAGGCACCAATGAATGGGAGAGATGTATGCCAGCCTGCTCTTCATTCCTGTGGTTTTCTGCAGCTTCGCAAGGTGTTTAGGGCTGTCTCCAGGGGTTCCAGATCCAAGCGGGGGTTACCATCTTTACCATGCTAGACCTGTGTAATCACTGCCTATCACTTGGTCCAGATCCGAGAGGGGGATGGGTGGAAGACAGCGTTCAACACACCCAATGGACATTATGAATACCTGGTCATGCCCTTCGATCGGACTCATGCCCCAGCTGTCTTCCAGGCCCTGGTTAATGATGTGCTCAGAGACATTTAAAAAAGGAGATGTTCGTCTTTCTAGACAATATTCTTATTTTCTCGAGGTCCAGAGAGGAGCACATTTACCAAGGACAAGCAGTCCTTCAACGTCTCCTGAAGAATTCTCTGTTCGTTAAGGCAGAGAAGTTTGAATTCCACCTTGGCAGATTGCCCCTGCCAAGGTCTCAACGGGTATCTACTGCCCCATCCCTGACTTGCGTACGCAGCTGCAACGATTCCTGGAGTTCACCAATTTCTATCGGAGATTTATCCGTGGCTATAGCACGGTAGCTGCCCCACTCCCAGGTTTCACCTCATCTAAGGTGCAGTTCCAAGGGTCAACCTCGGCTGAGCAGACCTTCCGGAAACTTCAGCAAGATGGCCCACTTTGTGCCCTTGTCCAAGCTCGCCTAGGTGACTGCTGAGCTGGTTCTGCGGCACGTCTTCTGGCTTTACGGTCTCCCCACAGACGTAGTCTCTGATCGGGGTCCTCACTTTACGTCAGTATTCTGTACACCTATCGTGCCACGGCCAGAGTGTCATCTGGATTCCACCCACAGTCGAACAGCCAGACTAAGGACAAAAGAACCAGGAGATGGCGACAGCGTTTGGTCTCCGAGATTCCAGCATCCTGGTCCCAGCTGCTCCTGTGGGTGGAGTATGCCCACAACACCCTGACCAGCTCTGCCACTGGAAACTGTCAGCAGCCCTCCTGCTGGCAGTTTGACTACATTGACTTTTTGTTAAGTTGTTTACCATTTGCACGTCAACTAATGTGAGCGTATTTGACACAGCCAGTCAGCACTTAGCACAGACTTTTAAGACTCATTACTATAGGGTTTATTGATATCTAAACATAAGAAAAGAGAGAGATGAAGAAGCAAACTACTTATTGCACTCCAGTCTATCACACAGAAGTGTACCTTTCTCTTCTTTGAAGGTGATGAGTGCCTGTCCTTCCTGTAGGAGCACAGTGGGTCTCTGGCTGATGCTGAACACTCCTCTGATTGGCTGACTGTCGTCGTCGTCCCTTTCCTCTTTACTCCGAGCCCTAAACTCCACCTCTGTGTCTGGAATCTGGACGTGGATCTGGAATTCATTGTACAACAATAATTATACAAAGTACAGTTGCATTCTGTTGCTGTGGCAGGTTTGTGGAGTTACATGATAGATGGACGGACTTCATTCCCACCTTGAATTTCTGTTTTAGTTTTCTGGACTCGGCCCTCTTGACGTCTAGCGCTGCTTGACATTTCTTCAGTTTTTTCAGCAAGTCTTGTCTGCGTTCATCAAGCAGCAGAAGTTCATTCTATGTGAGAGGATCAAGTAAGAAAATGCAGTGAGTCCCCTGAAACTCTCTCTGTATGTGTTACAGAAATGACATAACTGTACCTTAATTTTGTTCATCCTTTGAGTGAATTCCTTCCGACTCTCCTCTTGCTTTTTAATGCAAGCCCACAATTTCTGCTGGGCCTCTGCCTTGACTTCATCTTTGTCCAGTTTTTCCAAGATCAGCTTGGCTCTCACATCAGCGGCTTTCTCTGCTTTAGTCTTAAAGAAACAGACGGAAAGGTTCAGAAAGACAATGGGAGTCCTGTGAACAGTTTGCATCGAGGCTGTTTCTAACACGAGAAAGTAGTTCCAGCTCCAGATAATCTTTTTTAGATTTAAATTCCATTCACCTAACTTATATAATGGATGCTGACATTTTAGGTAGATTTGTCAACCTGGATACTACAGTATTTGCACTGATAGTTTCCACCAGAAGGACGAGAGAAAACTAATCCCGACATTTTAAACGAGGATATGAATATCCATATAATGCAAGTCACATATGTAACTTTGTTTACATATGAATGACTGCCAGAGGCGGTGCTTAGCCCCCCCTGCCGGGTATAAATTACAGTGTTATCCCAAAATTAGTCCTACGGAATCTTCTCGTAAATCACGAGATTCGGAGTGACCAAGAACTTTGGCAGTCACCCAGGATGCATTGAACCATAGTTCATACGTAATTAGGGTCCTCGTTACGACTTTGTCGTAGAGAAACCTATTGTTTTTCTAAGAGTGTTAAGGGTGAGCAAGGCTTGAACCCAAAAGCAAAACGAGGAGTTCTTTCAAAATAAAAAGGTTTCTTTAATATAGTGCTGAGCAGAATCAAAGTCTCGCAACAGGAGACAAAAACCAAAAACGATCCACAACATGAACAGGTAGCCCTCAGTCTAAATAGGGAAGTGGTAATTGGTGACGAGTCTCAGCTGCTCTGGCAATCACCACCCAGGGGAGGGAGGAGACAGCCACACCCTAATGGACACAAGGACAGGAACAGAAAATACAGGGAAAACATAACAAAGAGTTATTATTCTCCGTCAACGCAAATGTTTTTGAGACCTTTATCATATCCCAAACGTTGTCAAATTTGACATGCATATCAGGACTGGTGAAATTGTTGATATTTTAGAGGTCTTGCATTTTAGTACAAAGAAATTGCTCTATAGCGCCCCCTTGAAGTAGAAAGGCTGCCATTTTTTAAAGCTAAGACCGATTATTCTGAAATTTGGTATACATAGCCCAGTTTCACAAATTACAAATTTGTCTCAGAGTGCTTTACAATCTGTACACATAGACATCCCTGGCCCAAAACCTCCCATCGGATCAGGAAAAACTCCCAAATAACCCGATAAGCCTACATTAGGAAAAGTTACTAAATAACTCTAGGCCTACTTTAGAATAAGTAATGCTAAGTTACTAAGTAAAGATAAGCCTACATTAGGACAGGTTAATATAAAACCTTTAGGCCTACATTAGACTAAGTAATGGTAAGTTACTAAGTAACTAGGCCTACATTAGACTAAGTTACTAAGTAACTCTAGGCCTACACTAGGCTAAGTTACTAAGTAACTCTAGGCCTACTTGTTATCTAGTCTGGACTGAATGTAGTACACCGTACCACAGTGTATTTTGACAGGTTGTATTTTGAGACTAAATAAAACAGTTCTCTGTACAAAGCTGGACAAGTTCCAGAGGGTCAAGTACAAGCAGTCAGGAGGTGAACGTTTACCTTCCATGTCTCCAGCTCTTTCTTGGCCTCCTCATATTCTCTGGCTTCCTCCTCCAGACCTCCATCCTCCTGCCCATGAGGAACATTAGCTCTGTTAAAACTCTGGTAATTACGTGGCAGGGCCACTCCGTTCACCTCCGAGAATCCTTACCGTGCCATTAACCGGGCGGTCACTGCAGATGTCGGCCATGATCTGACGGTTTACGGAGAGAAACTCGGTAAACAAAAAATCCTGCGACCAAAGCAAAGCCAGTTCAATAAGCCAATGTGAACGGTGAACCGACTACTAGCTGTTCTGTACTTCTTTGCTGCTTTATTTAGCCGAGTGCCGAGAAGTGGGAAGACACACCGAACAGCTGCATTTCAAGAGGACTCAAATCAAAACTAAAAGTAAAACTTAAAGATCACGAGTGCAAAAAGTCTCGCTGTTATCTTTGATCAGGACTTGCCCTTTAACTTTTCATCTTCATAACATTTCAAACACCAGGCATATGGAGGACTTCAAATGACTTAAAGGGGACATATCATTTTTCCACAAGTTGATATGGTTCCTTGGGGTCTTAAT
Source organism: Liparis tanakae (assembly GCA_036178185.1). Taxonomy (NCBI): domain Eukaryota; kingdom Metazoa; phylum Chordata; class Actinopteri; order Perciformes; family Liparidae; genus Liparis; species Liparis tanakae. The sequence goes on from CM070107.1 coordinate 1,135,047, forward strand.
GTAATTTTTTTAACATATTTTGGTCAAAATACCACTAGAATCATTTCAAACAGCACCCTTTTTACCGTCAAAAACACCTCCCCACAGATTGATCTGTTTTGAGTGGGTAAGGTGCTCAGTGTTGCCATATTGGAAATGGTGAAGTATCGTACCAAAGGCTCAGAATGGTTGTATTATTTGGAGGATAATTATCTTGTATCTGGCAACCCTGAGATCGGTTGACCAATGACTGTTCTCTATAGTCTATACCGTCAGAGCTGGCCCCAGAGCTCAGAGCTCGCGCAAGAAAGTGGAACGTAAGGGAGATACCATTTCTAAAACGTGTAAGGAATAAATACTAGTTTGGGAAAACCCAGAGAAACACAAATATCCGAGGAAGCAAAATCCCGGACGTTTTTGGAATCTCTGCCGGACGCATTTTTTAGGTCTCAAAAACAGGACATGTCCGAGTAAAACCGGACGTCTGGTCACCCTAATTTATTGTGCCAGGTCACCGAACTGTCTTTAAACTGGGTGGGTCGAGTGGTGGTGGGGGGGTTCCAATGCCAAAATCTACGTACGGTTTTAACTTCACTATGTAAAATGTTGCAGCCGCCCGGTCGCACTTCGACCTGCTTTCTGGCAGTGATTACGCAATGTCATATAGTGCCAGTCCACGCTCGCAGGTTACTTTTTATTTGCTCCGCTACACGGCGTGTAGAGACAGAGAGACATGCTACTGTGAAGACGATCAATAACAGACGTTTAGTTTAATAAAAGAACAAAGACGTCTTTAAGAAAGGGACCTGACATTACTTCTGCTGTAATCTGGCGCGATAGAGAAAGTTACAGGGGGACGGGCGGAGATTATAATTTTAACTCAAACTCAAAAGAGCCATATATGGCTCGAGAGCCAGAGGTTCCCGACACCTGATCTATCGTAACTGAGTATTTACGACACTGAAGTAAACATTAAATACCTGAAGGGGGCGCTACAAGGGGAGAACTACATAGTGGGGTTTTAATTTATAATTTCAATAAATTATATGCTGTCTAAATGTTCTTTGTTGTTGTTGTTGTTAACTGTTTTGCACTTTATTACTTTACTTTCTTACTATTATTATTATTATTATTATTATTACTACAATCACTTTATGTTGGACAAGACAGTACAATAAAGACGACTTTGACCCTGCTCCAGATTACTACTTGTTTCCACCAGCTGGACCTTGGAACAGTTAATGACAGCAAACTCTCTTTCCGACTGTGGCGGCGGGGGCGTGGTTGGGCTCAGCTGCAGGGGAAGTGGGGAAGTGTCTCAGGGAACAGTGTCGAGATGAGGCCTTATTGGCCTGAGCTGTAACCGATTGGGGCTCTCTCCTTGATATAACTGGCAGTAGATAGAAGGAGACCGGAGTCATCGTCGTGGAGACCGTCCAAGTAAAGCAAAGAGAATATCAAATACGTGTGTACTATCATTTTGGGAGGAGAGACACCACAGGGGGGACAGTACGTCAACTGTATGTTAGATTTCATTGTTTGCGTTCACATGAGCAGACATACCCAACACAGTTTTAAAGGATCTGGGGACAATGCCCCATTTCCTGTTCGTATTAATTATTTATTCTGCATTGAATGGCTCATTTAATGAAGTAAAGTCACAGAGTACTCATTAACTATCAATCTCTTTACAGCAACTAGTGGAGTATGGTCCACAACAGGTCGGATATTGGAGAAACTTTAGTGAATTCAAAAGGACAGACGGAAAGGTCATTTAGTTCAACCAGTCCTGAGGGTTTTATAGGACGTATATTCAGCCATGTTTGTGTAACGGAGATAGAAACACACTGTCATTTCTTATTTTCAATGTATTATATTTTATTTATTTTTATTATTTAACGATACTGTTGAGTGTTTGTGAATTGTATTTTAATGAGTTCTTTTTATTTAGCGTTATTTAAAAAAATCTGTTTCCTTTGGAAATTGCGATCTCTTTTGCACTTCCTGCTCCTTAGTGCCGTCTTTCCCTCACAATGATTCTATATTGCTGAGGGAAAAGTGGAAGTGCAGAAAGAGACGGATCAGAAGGCAAAAAACATCATCCGAGTCGACTTCTTTCATGCCCTTTTCACATCTGTTACATTTGGATAGATCCAGTCTCAGTTAAGAAAACACTACACCTGTGGTATTCAGATCTTTTAATGAGCACTAGAAGAGACAGACAGATTGACAGGCGTACAGCATGTTGAGTATTGGTCTAAAACTGTAGGACAGGAAGTCCAGTATCATTAACAATTCTCCCTGAGCCCAATGCTTTATCTTCAGCTTGTGTACTTGTGAATAATAATAATAATAATAATAATAATAAAGGGAAGAGAATCAACAGGTTGCTCAAGAACCGTGTAACATAAAAACAAAATGTTCTCAGGGAAGTATGTGTGATTGTAGCCCAATGTTGACACAGTCCTCTGTGTCAGGAAAATTATACATTGTTAAGTGTCTTGCACATAAAATCACTACATCTTCAGCTCATCTTGCAGCTGTGGGAAGCAGGTCCTCAGAGAACAAGGCCTGCAGCGCCTTTCCCCTGGAGTTATACTTGATGCTCTCTATCTCACCGCCGTAATTATTGGGCTTCTGGAAGTGGATCTCCAGGTGGTCCTGCAAGTCATCCTCGTCCCCCATGTCCTTGATGTCCTCCAGGAGGATGGTACGCTTCGGAGAGCCACAGAAGGTCTGAAATGAATCGTCAGTAGATGGATATTGATGATACCAAGTTAACATTAAACAATGATGGTCAACATACTTTGACTTTGTCAGTAGGAGGATCAAATGGTTCATGGAAATTCAGCAGAGGATCACAGCAGGTTCAGCTACATCAGCACGCGAGTGGAAAGCAGACCATAATATGCTGCATAGAATGAGTACCAGTCCTGGATCTCACCTGAAACTTGCACAGCTGGTGTTTGTAAATGGGTCCAACCTGCACGTTCACTTTAGAATCCAGATCCACAAGGTACCTCCCTCTCAGCGTCAGGCTCTCAGCAACTACACACACACACAAAACGCGGATGTAGGTTCTGAATTCAAACTGATGACCAGGTGTAAGCATAGTGCTGAGTCATCATGTCCCTCTACAGAAACACGATTCATTAATGAACACAACATCTGATGCTCTGTAGCAGCTTCTGTGGTTACAAACTATGAAATCAGCCATCATTCATCTGAAGAGACACGTAGAGGGTTCCCTTCCCCTCAGTGTTAGTAGGGCATGTTCTACTAAACTATTCTTCACTCTTGTTGCATTCATGATCAAATTACCCTTGAACATTGTCAATACATTTGAATGTCTGGAGTTTCAGTCCAGGAGCTGTCTCAATAAATTAAATCCTCATAGACACATTTGTTCTTCAGCTCTTGCCAAAGGTGTACCTCCAGGGTGGAGAAAGGTGATCCGTCCTGTCCCATTGTTCCTGTTGTACTCCACACCATCCACCTCTCCTCCTCCTCTGCTGGGCCTGGAGAAACTCATCTCCAAGCGCTCCTTCATTCTCTCTTCTGGCATGGTGCTGGGGATGTTGGAAACCTTGAGCTCTTTTCTGGACACATCGAGGTGGATCTACGGCACAAACGTTGACAGTAATGCTCAGTGCAAAAAACACAGTATATAACACATTAATTAAGCACCACTGTCCTGCGAGTCAGTGTTGGTACTGGAGCTACACTTGTATTTTGTCATTGAACCTGAATAAAGCCCCTCCCAATAAGATGAGCTGGTTAACACTATTTTCTCCAAAAGGAAAGCTACATGTGAGGAAATAATGGTTCAATATTCAGATGTTACTATTACTGTTGGATAGCAGCCCACGGACTTCAGCTACCTTGCCTGGACAAGGGAAACCGGGGCACCCTCCCGGAGCCAAACCCAGGAGGGGAGCCCCCCGGGCGGGAGGCTGGTGGATGGGCCTTCGCACATGGGGCCCAGTCGGGCTCAGCCCGAAGAAAAGGGGGTAAATTGCAAACATATCCCTGGCAGAGGCTGCTACGGTTGTCCAAAAGCTCCTTGGTGGCAAGGTGCCGGGGGTGGATGAGATCCGCCTTGAGATGCTGAAGGCGCTGGACATTGTTTGGTTGTCCTGGCTGACACACCTCTTCAATGTTGCTTGGGGGTCAGGAACAGTGCCCATGGACTGGCCGGCCAGGGTAGTGGTTCTCAGTCTCAAAAAAGGTGGACCAGAGAGTTTGCTCGAACTATCATGGTATCACACTACTCAGCCTCCCGGGGAAAGCTTATGCCAGAGTGCTGAAAAGAAGCTCCGACCGATGGTCGAACCTCAGATTCAAGTAGAGCAGTGCGGATTCCGTCCCGGTCGTGGAACTGTGGACCAGATCTTTACCCTTGCAAGACTACTGGAGGGGTCCTGGGAGTTTGCCCAACCATTCTACATGGGCTTTGTGGACTTGGAGAAGGCTTTCAACAAGATCTGTTTTTTTTTGAGGGGGGTACTTGCGGGAGTATGGGGTTCCGGACTCGGTGCAACGAGCTATCTGGTCTCTATACGCCTGCAGTAAGAGTTGTGCTTGCATTCCCGGCATTAAGTCAGACCTGTTCCCGATGAGCAGGCACGTGCACAGACATTTTGGGGGGCCGGTGCTCAAACAAAAAAAAAGGGCACCCAATGCCAAAATAAAATTGAAGCATAAGCAGCAATACACTGATGATGCTATACATCCTCGACCTGCATTTCCTCTGGGCAGCATCATACCGCTAGTTTACATTTTCTTTTTGAATAAAAATGAATTATTATATGGCAACAATAGTACAAGCGTTCTGATTGGCTAATGGGTCATCATTCCATGTATTGCCCTGCTCGCTGGTCTGATTTTGATCCGTATTGCCCTTTTACGTCATTTTCAAAATGAGCGATATTGTTAGACATCAACAGCCAAGAGCAGTGGTCCTTAAACTAAGGCCTTAAACATTTGGCCCTCTGAACAATACCAGAGAGGCATTAGGTTTTTTTTTCAGTCCGGCCACGCAAATCCTAGACTAGTCCGTTAAATAGAACGGAATAAGTTCTCTCTCTCTCTCTCTCTCTCTTTTCTTCCCTCTCTCTAATCTCTCTTTTCTCTCTCTTCTCTCTCTCCTCTCTAAACATAACTAACGTCAGTAAACAGCTGCAAAGCTCTGAAATCACGGATTTTGTGAGTTTTTGTTTGTTCATTTTTTTAGGAAACGTCAGACCAGTTGTGACGTCATGTTTTCAGCAGCGCTAATGTTGTGGTTGATTTATCACAAAACAACATCAGGGGACAAACATCGTCACGACCTGTGTGTCTGATGCTGCGGGTCAGAGAAGGAGGTGCACCGTTTGGTGGCGCGAGGAGACCTGCGCGAGCACCAAGAGGGGGAGGGAGGGGTGCGGTAGGGGGTGGCTCATGTGCGTCGCGGATTATGTCGGGGCGAAATTTTCACAAGAACTCAAATAAATGCCCCGTTGGATATTAAAACACATTTGTGGGGACTTGATGACTGAAAGAGAAACTTGTATTCTTAAATACTGAAAAAAAAAAAAAAGTGTCTCCAAAAAAAAAAACTTTACTCATCCAGGGGCAAAAGGGGGTGCTTGAGCATCATCATAGCTCTATCTCTCTATCTGCGGGCCTGAGTGTGAGTGTTGGCCCAGGGCAGCCCTTATCACTGATCACTGAAGATGTTTGGACAAGATATATCAATGGTCCTGTTTGGACAAGATATTCAGGCGCACAGAAAGGTGGGGGTTGGGGGTCTTGGGGGTCTCTCTCTTTTGTTTGCAGATGATGTGGTCCTGTTGGCATCCTTGGACCAGGGATGAGAGTCAGAACTTCCAAATCTAAGGGCCATGGTGGACTGTCAGAAACTGTGGTGCTCTGCACCCTCCGTGTGGGTACAGAGTGCTGACCCAAGCGAAGGAGTTCAAGTATATCTGGGTCTTATTCAGTGTTGCCGGTCTGCTGAGCAGTGTTTCCCCTACCATTCTATCAGGGTGGCGGCCCGCCCCCCTGAAGTCTCCGCCCGCTGCCCTGTAATTTTCTCGATAGCGCCAGATTACAGCAGAAGTCATTTAAGGTCCCTTTTCTTAAAGACGTCTTTGTTCTTTTAGTATACAAACTAAACAGCCGTCTGTTATTGATCGTCTCTACACAACAGCATGTCATTTCTGTCTCTACGTGTCATGTTAACACTTCTCGGCTCTCCGTCTCGTGCGCCGCAGAGCTCTGATGCCGGCGAGCACCCCCCCCCCCCCGTCTCTTGGTACGTTTGTCCTCATTTCCCTGTCTCTCTCTTCTGTCTATGTATTGCTACAAGGGGTAAAATAGACATAGGACAAAAGTTATATTTACATTCAGGCTAAGATACCTAACACTCACACAAACAAACAGCCCACCATTATTCAGTGAGTCACAATAATTGTGTTGTTTGAAGTATTGACCCCCCAGGACAGTGTGTGCCGACTGGTATCACTATGAGTGTGCGTGTCGACGTAGAAGTGGACAACAAGACGTACCTCAAACTTAACAGCAGGATCCATGGTTATTCTTTTTGGTTTCACATCCAAAGTGATGTTCTCACAAGGCACGGAGCACTTGGGAATCATCAGGATCTTAGAGGCCACTGAAATACGGAAACAGTCATCAGTCAGGCTACTACATCCACATGAATGGGTTTCTCTTTTCAACCAAAAATCATCTCTGTACACACCTGCCCTTCATCATCATCTCTGTCTATACTAACAAGGCTGAAGGTCAATTTAGAGCCTTTATGCTTTTGTTCCTTTACACTTTGTTTACTACACAAAAGTTGTCCAGAACAAAATAAGTATTGATAAGAAAATGCAAGTCCTCCTTTTTGTGTCAATAGCCGCAAACTGATAAGAGCCAAGCAAAGAGTGTCGACCGTCTCCGTTTCTGCAAAAGCTAGGAGTCTTCAAACTAAAGCCGAGTGATTTACAAAGATCTTCGACTTAGGTGTTGGCGAAACAAAAAATATCCTTCATAAAATGAAAACACATCCGTGTGGAGCCTGAGTCTACTACTGTGTCTTAATGAAACGTAAGCAGTGGTCCCCAGTGAGGACACTGTTATTGTTCCAGGCAATCTTTTCATCCATATCTAAAACAGCTGGCTGTTTGGCTACATTGGCTTAATGTTAAGTTGTTTACCATTGGCATGTTATGTGAGCATATTTGACAGCCAGTCAGCACAGACTGTTAAGACTCATTACTATAGGGTTTATTGATATCTAAACGTAAGAAAAGAGTGACAAAGAAGCCAGCTACTTCTTATACTCCAGTCTATCACACAGAAGTGTACCTTTCTCTTCTTCAAAGGTGATGAGTGCCTGTCCTTCCTGCAGGAGCACAGTGGGTCTCTGGCTGATGCCGAACACTCCTCTGATTGGCTGACTGTCGTCGTCGTCGTCGTCCCTCTCCTCTTTACTCCGAGCCCTAAACTCCACCTCTGTGTCTGGAATCTGGACGTGGATCTGGAATTCATTGTACAACAATAATTATACAAAGTACAGTTGCATTCTGTTGCTGTGGCAGGTTTGTGGAGTTACATGATGGATGGACAGACTTCATTCCCACCTTGAATTTCTGCTTTAGTTTTCTGGACTCGGCCCTCTTGGCCTCTAGCGCTGCTTGACATTTCTTCAGTTTTTTCAGCAAGTCTTGTCTGCGTTCATCAAGCAGCAGAAGTTCGTCCTATGTGAGAGGATCAAGTAAGAAAATGCAGTGAGTCCCCTGAAACTCTCTCTGTAGGTGTTACAGAAATCTCATAACTGTACCTTCACTATGTTCATGCTTTGAGTGAATTCCTTCTGACTCTCCTCTTGCTTTTTAACGGAAGCCAACATTTCCTGCTGGGCCTCTGTCTTGGCTTCATCTTCGTCCAGTTTTTCCAAGATCAGCTTGGCTTTCACATCAGCGGCTTTCTCTGCTTTAGTCTTAAAGAAACAGACGGAAAGGTTCAGAGAGACAATGGGAGTCCTGTGGACAGTTTGCATCAAGGCTGTTTCTAACACGAGAAAGTAGTTCCAGCTCTAGATAATCTTTTTACATGTTAAATTCCATTCACCTAAATTATATAATGGATGCTGACATTTGAGGTAGGTTTTTCAACCTGAACACTACTATATGTGCACAGACCGATTCCACCAGGTCATGCTTTTTCAGATATTTAATATGAAATATACATCACATTACATTTAAGTAAGACAAGTAAAATTTCACAAGTTAATTTGTTTGCTCTCATGCCATACTGACAGTATAGCCGTCGTCCCTTTATTAGAAGCGTCATCTGCTCTATCTCTCCATCATGTGTGCATTTCATAGCTACACACTTTTGGGGGTTGCTTGTGTGCCAGTGAGCCTTTGGCAAAGACAGGTCTGGTTTTGCTGGTGTATGTTATACCACAAAGGTATGATACATAACATCTCCTCTCTTCCTACTCAAAACACTGGCAAGGTAAAAGGACAAGGCTCATTCATCAATATACAGTAAATAGTGATGAACAACATTTATTGTTGAAGCCAGGGTTTTTCCTGGGTCAAAATGGGTCTTTGGTGCTCCGAAGAAGAGATGTTGACGGTAGCTGTCCACTGTTCGCGCACCTCACAGTTTTGTTTTTTTCATCGCAGACATTTTTTTTGCCTTAGGCGCTCGGGATTTGTCATAGGTGCTCGGGAAAATGGCTTATGCGCGCGCGCCCACATTTTCTCTATGCAGGACAAACCCTGGAAGCGCCCATTTGTTAATGTAAAATATAGACGCCTACATGATTTGGTAATTTATAACATTTGATTGGTGTCTTCACCAGTCATTGAAAGTAAATAAGAAGGCCTACATTAGGCTAAATTAATAATTAACACTAGGCTTATATTCGGCTCAGTTACAAAGTAACACTAGGCCTACATTAGGCTAAGTTACTAAGTAACACTAGGCCTACATTAGGCTAAGTTACTAAGTAACAGAGCGGAGGGAGAGCTGCATGTGAACAGACCTTTACAAGAACCAATTGGAGGTGGTGGATCACTGCTGTGACACCGTCCCTAATTTCATTTCAGGTTTTTCCTCAATAGTTTACACTGGCATGTTCTGTAACTCTAGGAGTTACTTAGCAACTTAGCCTAGTTTAGGCCTAGAGTTACTTAGTAACTTAGCCTCATGGGCCTACATGAGGCTAAGTTACTTGGTAACTCAAGGCCTACACTAGGCTAAGTTACTAAGTAACCCTAGGCCTACACTCTAGGTTCAGTTACTAAGTAACTCTAGGCCTACTCTAGGCTAAGTTACTAAGTAACTCTAGGCCTACATGTTATCTAGCGGAGTCTGGACTGAATGTAGTACACCGCACCACTGTGTATTTTGACAGGTTGGGTTTTGAGACTAAATAAAACAGTTCTCTGTACAAAGCTGGACAAGTTCCAGAGGGTCAAGTACAAGCAGAGGTGAACGTTTACCTTCCATGTCTCCAGCTCTTTCTTGGCCTCCTCATATTCTCTGGCTTCCTCCTCCAGACCCCCATCCTCCTGCTCATGAGGAACATTAACTCTGTTAAAACTCTGGTAATTACGTGGCAGGGCCACTCCGTTCACCTCCGAGAATCCTTACCTTGCCATTAACCGGGCGGTCACTGTAGATGTCGGCCATGATCTGACGGTTTACGGAGAGAAACTCGGTAAACAAAAATCTTGCGACCAAAGCAAAGCCAATGTGAACGCTGAACCGACTACTAGCTGTTCTGTACTTATTTGCTGCTTTATTTAGCCGAGTGCCGAGAAGTGAGAAGACACACCGACCAACTGCTGTTTTGACAGGAAAGTGAAAGTAAAGATTGCAGATGACGCATCACTCCTGGCGGAGGGATAGTGGCATGTGAACAGACATGGTGGCGGATGCCTGCGGGACACCTTCCCTAATTTCGTTCGTAATGAACTTTTATAATCTTTTCAACGGGATACTATATGAGCTTTTGTTGGTACACGATAATATTACCTTTCTTAATGGTGTACACATGACATCCTGGAGAGGGATCCTCCTATGTTGCTCCCATAAAGGGTTCTTACCTTTTTGTTCCCAGTGAAATAGTTGTTTTTATTTCTTGGGAGATGTTCCTGATTTTATGTGCGGTCAAAGGTTAGATATGTCATATGTGTACAGATTGTAAAGCCCTCTGAAGATAATTCATTATTTTGGGCAGAACTATATTAACTGAATTGAATTGAATTGAAACTGTGTGACACAGCTCTTCCTGTTCTTTGGAACACAATCTTTGTTTGCTTCACACTTCCTGTCCTGTGGGTGTAGTCTCTATCAGAAAGTGTTCAACACAACTCAACCACGCACGTCTTCCTGTCACTGGTAAGTTTGTTTTTATAACACATTTTATTTTACTCCTATAACCCGCCTCACGTTTTGTTCTTGATATTCATCTATGAAGAACTGTGGATGTGTTTAAAAAAAAAGTCCAATGAAAGACAAGTAGACTGTGTTTTACATCATCAAACATGTTGTGAAGAACTATTTATTATATCGTAGTGAAATATCAAGTCAGAGAAGCATAGTCAAATAATAAAATATCTATACATGTTCTTGTAAATAACCATATGTTGTATCGTAGTGTAATATCAAGCCAGATAGGTCTAGTAAAATAATTAAATATCTATACATGTTGTGAATAACCATATTGTATATAATAGGGTAATATCAAGACAGAGAGTTCTAGTAAAATAATAAAATATCTATACCTGTTCTGTATAACCATATGTTATATCATAGTGTAATATCAAGCCAGAGAAGTCTAGTATAAAATTAAAATATGTCTATATTGCAACACCACTGTGAATGTATATGTATACAAGAAGGACATGTTTCTTGTTTCTGAGAGGAAGTGAATCAACTCCTGGCAGACAGATTGGACTAGAACCAAAAAGAGTGTTCTCAACCATGATTTCTGAAACTCAAAGCTGGCGTTTGTGTTTCTCAGAACAAGTTCAGCAGACCTTTGCATTTTGATTAAAAGGTATGAGGGCCAACTGAAGCTTGCCATGAAGTTGGTTTCCTGTGTGAATCTTCAGCATGTCTGGTTGTGTCTCCACAAGGCTTCATTAACCTGTTAACGGCCCTGTGCTCGAGGTTGACTGTGATTCAGCTGCTTCACATTTCATTCAACAATAGTTTTGTAAAAAGCACACTGAAGCATGTTTTATGATGCAATCCTCAGGTCTTAAAGTATTTAGTCCACGTGTCAACATCTTAGTCATCAAATGAAGTCACATCTCTATTAGAGGTGGCATCAGTATCCAAACCATCTGTTCTGAGTTGTAAGGAAATTGTACATTATATTTATGGCTGAACACAATAATGTCATAAATGTGTTGACATCAAAGCTCTAAGCAATAGTTAGCAGAGCTGTTAATGTACCGTTATCTCACTTATGAATGTATACTTTGAGCGAGTGTTGTGCACTGTCTCAGTGAAATTAACAAAGACACACATGCCCTTACATAGATATATTCTGCTTTCTTCTGAGTGACAAAGCGGAAAGTTACTAATAATACAACACTCGGTTCCCTTTTACCTTAAATGGTGATAAGTGTCGACACAGAGAGTAACCAACGCCTTTTGTAAAGGAAACAAGTTGTTAGTGTGAGCTCTGACAGTGAGAGGACGCACATCATTCTTCAAGGATCTTTGATATGTTCACATGACACAACTCAGGTTTTTTGTTTTTGGATTGTCAATTGTCAAAGTGCACCAACTTCTCAGAAAATTCCTAAGTTCCATTTCTGCAGGTTAGAGTTTTAGTATATCTAAATGTACGTATGTACTTAGGTATGGCGGCAGTTAGTTGTTTTTACAATTATCAGTCGTCTACTTACAGCATCAGTACTGAGAAGATCAGTTGAGAGGGGTCTTCCAGTGGACTTTTGGTTACCCTCTATCCAAAACATGTGTCCAGCGTGGTTGCTTGATAAGCAGTGTGGGCTCTCATACAAATGTCCAATGACTCAGTGTAAAATATACACAAAAATAATTTGAGTCCAAGTTCCATATAAAATAATAAATAATAAATAATAAAATTACTATGACATCTTGCATAGTTAGTGGTTGTTTCTTTAGTACATTTTGTAAAATTGGACTGTATGGTTGCAGTCGTAGACGTAACATGCTGATCCCCATTGATTTGGAGCAGGTGGCCAGATCTTACACATTGCAACAAGTCGTGTTGATAGATATGAAGAGCAAAGCACCTTCATTAATTTAAGGTGATATGCACAGAAACCAAACAATTCTTGCTGTGACATCTAACATTTTTGTGTTTACTTGTTGTCATCAGAACATGAATCTGTTCCTGTTTCTTCTTCTCCTTCTGATGGGGAGAAATGGTAAGTTTAGAAAAGTTATTGTCACATTAAACTATTTAAGGCCTTTATTCTGACTGCGTTTCATTTTAACATACATGAACATATATGTGTGAGTCACTGTGAGACCAGAGGGGTCACTTGTACAAACACACTTTATTTGATCAAAAGGTTATCGTAATGTATTGAACTTAATTGGTGATAAAAATTAATTAGTTATCAAAATAATTTATATTAATATGATCAATTCAATTCAGTCACCTCGAGGCACCAACCTTTTTCACAAAATTAAGATAACAGTCATTTAATGTAGTCTCATCAAATAGTTTTATAAAGTATACTAAACTGTCAATATTAAACTCGGACTAATAATTCAATACTTGGCTTCAGCTGCTTTGGCAATTAGTCAGCAGCTGACGCTGCATGCATCCATAAAAGTGCAGCAGAGAGTGGAAGGAGGAAAGAGTGAGCAGAGGTGCCGTCGTGTGGTCTGCTGGAGTAAATAAAGCATGTTCCCGAATAGCTCGTTGTCTGCTAATCTCTTGTGCTTTGGGGGGAAACCCACGGGTGATGGCCGTGGAGCCGTTACAAATGCATATCTATAACCAACAATATATAGATAAGATTGAAGGATTTTGTCATTCTTGAAAGCAGAGCCAGTCAGCATTCATGCCAGTGAAAAATTAAACGGACCAGGGTGAATATTACACACATATTTATTCAGGTGATAATAAAGGGGAAACACACTATTAATATAACTAAACAAGCAGGAAAAAATGGGAGACTTTGTTCAGATTTTGCATTTTTCTTTGCAGGATTGTGTCAACAAGAAGAAGTCTGCTCCAAGTCGGTGGTCAACTCCTGTGGAGACTGCATCAGATCCGGGAAATACTGTGTGTGGTGCCAGCAGCTGGTGAGACGGAGCATCTGTGACCTTACACCACGGCACACACACATGTCAGCCTAACATGAATCTACAATTCTGTCTACTTTAAATACCAATATTATAGTATTTTACTGTTTATTACAAACCTGTGATTTAATTGAAAACATAAATAGATTTACCAATCACAACACAACAGCGCTTCCCTACTTTATCAACTCATTTACAGACCAAATCAACATCATCTACGTGTTAATGTGTGTGAATGATGACATTACATTACATTACATGTCATTTAGCAGACGCTTTCATCCAAAGCAACTTACAATAAGTGCATCAACCTAGAGTACAAACTAAGAACAACAAGAATACAGAAAGTAACATTTCCTCAATATAGAAGAAGAATAAGACCTCATTTTCCTTGGTGGTTGCACTGCAACAACACTCACTGGTTTGAATGGTGAAGGGGTCATCTCTTTGTGCCCCTCAGTGTTGGATTCAGTTCAATTTAGGTTAGCAAACAGAAACTAACTCAAAATACTTCAAGGATAAGGTACTTATTGATTGTCCATCATATTCTCAGCAAAAAGTCTTTACATATCAGCAGAGTGATATTTTGAACATTACACTGAATATATCTTGTGATCCATTATAGTATAGATATTAGTTGAGATATTATTATATGAATATGGCTCATACTTGAGAATGTACACTTTACAGCTTTCAAATCAATCGCGAAAAGGTTTACGTCTTTTAAATATGAACTTATTTCTAATGTTACAACAGTATATATAAACAAAGTTTAGTAAATCTTAAGTATAGAATATATTTCTTCTATACCCCCACAGAATTTCACCAAAGCCGGGGAACAGGATGCAGTACGCTGTGACACTCAAACTCAGCTGATAAAGAGAGGCTGCAAGAAGGAAGAAATCATCTCCCCACAGAACACTATGACAATTATCCAGGAAGATTCTCTGTCCAAGTCGGTCAACCAACGGGAGCCTGTCCAGCTAAAGCCACAGAGGATTAGTCTGAGACTGCGATCTGGTTAGTGAAATCAGTTAATACTCAACTTTAACTGGAGTAATGCAGTGTTTGCAGTACAAACAGAGCCGTTACGTGTGAGCTCTGTGGCCAGTATCTGGATTTGTGCAGGATTTGTCCATCCAGCCACTTATTTTGATCTGCTTACTACCACTCGACCCTGAAGCTTATCCCTGCAGGTGGTGAGTCCACAGGGTGACTGCTCCATGTTATTTCTTCGGGCTGAGCCCGACCGGGCCCCATAGGTAAAATCCCGACCACCAGACGCTCACTGGCGAGCTCCCCTCCTGGGTCTGGCTCCGGGAGGGTGCCCCAGTTTCCCTTGTCCAGGCGAGGTAGCTCATTTCCATCAGGGTTTTCTGCACCACACTTAGTCAGGGCTCTGACCCAAGACCTGTTTGCCTTGCGAGACCCTACCAGGGAGTGATGTCATAGCTCCAAGGATGATTGAGCCACTCCTTCACCACGTCAAGATGTCGATTTGAGGAGTAAAAAAGTCAGAAATTCCAAAAGCTTGCTTGGTTTTCATGTGTTATGATATCATCTATCATCGTATTTGATTTTAGAATTGTATAAACTTACTGTCACCGAACCTTATATATGCATACATGAGCATGCTAGTATTTGTTTCTCTTCTCTGTTTACAGGGCTTTCTACCACATTCAGTGTTTCCTTCAAGAGAGCTGAGGGTTATCCAGTCGATCTCTACTACCTGATGGACCTGTCTTACTCCATGAAAGACGATTTGGAAAATGTCAAAGAACTGGGAAAAGATCTTTTTGCAACTTTGAATAAAATCACACCACATGCTCAAATAGGTAATTTAATTATAATCTATTTCTGACAACTTGAATCATCTAGAATATTTATATCTATTATTTGAAAATAATTTATAATAAATCCACAACATACAGTGTTATTATCTCTAATAGAAAAAAAATGTTTCCTTGATCGGATGGAGCTGTACCAATACTTCCTCTTCATCTCCTCAAACACATGTTAAGGAAGTGTTGGAGTTTGTTATCATATTTTTTTTATAAAGAAGTCATTTAATGTTGAGCATCCAGAATTATAGGGTGCATGGCTGAATCTAAACCCTCCACTCTGCAGAGCAAAGCTTACTTTAGGCGAGAAAAACAATGTTGTCACGGCCTGGCGTGGGGCGCGTAGACTTCGGTGAGATCTGTCTGTCGGGGGCGACCCTTGACCTTGCCCTCAAAGATGCCTTGGGATCTTTGCTAGGGAAATCTTGTGTCTGTGAGGAAGCGACCACACTGTAGGCCCTTTCTAGCGTCACAACAATTGTGGACCTCCCTTTTTACTCTAACATTGTGGCATCTTTCCCTTTTGGCTCTTGGGTTGAATGTGGCCTTTTAGATTCCTATTGTGATTCCATTACCGTATTGATATTTCTACATGTTGGCTGTGAATAGTCCACCATTTAAGGTCCACATCCAAGTCTGTCGGTGAGGCAATACCAACACAGCAACACAGCAGATCACAAACGTATAAAGGCCCAAAACCATTCAGTGCTTTATAAACCAGCAGCAGAGTGTTAAAGTCCATTCTTTGTTGGACAGGAAGCCAGAGCAGAGACCTCAGAACTGAAGTGATGAGATCCACTTTCCTGGTCTTGGTATATTCTGTAGGTGATCGTCGGTTGATTTTGTGATTGTGTTGATATGGCTGTTCAGGTTGACGTCTGAATCCGTAATCCATTGTGTTTTTTAGCATCAGCGATCGAAGCTGAGCTCTGACTTTTAATCGTTCCTCCTTGGGACCAAGAACTAATTTAATTAAAGAAAGTTCTGATAGTAGTTGTCTGGTGAGAGTTTGTCCAGTGTATTATTATGGGCAGTGGAAGATGAGACTTTACTATTAAGATGGACCACAACTTAGCATTGGATTTGACCGTTTCAGGGGAAATGGTTGTGACAACCCCCAGTGGTGCTGGCTACACAGTAGCTCTCAGAAAATCGTAATGCTGTGCTATACATGTGAGGTAGAAGTACTTTGTTAACTGCAGGATCGGGCAGGCAGCCACAGATGAATTTTGAAAAGTGCATGTTTCCTGAAGGGCACTGTGAAGCTTAAAGTAGATGGTTCTGGCTGTTGCCATTTTGGGCGTGATAACACAGCCTTATTCACGCTTATTCTAAAAGAAGACGACCGTCGGCAGAGCTGATGCATGCTGGGTGATGCAGCAGAGAAGCCAGATAGCTGCAAGCAGTCTGGGACGACATCCATCTGTCACTCAAAGCAGCTACTCACAGAATTATGACTTACTTTAAACCGTAACTTCATTTTAACAGGATTGAAAACCTACCGTTTTCTGCTAGGCTGTAAACATGTTTATTTATTCGGTGAGGTTTGGTATTGATTCAAGGCGTTTTTTAAATGTTGGAACCAGCTTTATGTGGCCATTTGTGAAAATGCAGTTTTTGACTTCCTCATTGGCTTCATTTTTAAGGTTGCTACAGTACACAAATCCACAACCAATAGCTTATGAGCCTTTTATTGAAGTTGTGTATTACAAGCATAAATACATGGCAGTACAATTCAGTGTAGTTACAGATGCTTTTTGGGCTGTACTTTAAATACACGCATATATACATTTTTATTAAAGTTCTTAATGCAATTCAATGGTCTGAAATGTTTGATAACCCTGTGCTACCTTTGTAAGGAAAAACAATAATAGCCATTTCTATAACTCCAGGGTTTGGTGCCTTTGTGGATAAGACCGTCCTTCCTTACACCAACATTAACAAGGAGAAACTGTTGAAGCCATGTGATGAGAACGACCAGCAGTGCCAGGCCGCCTTTGGCTACAGGCATGTGCTTAGCATGACACCGAAGGAAGATGAGTTCAAGAAGAAAGTGACAGAGCAGTTCATTTCTGGGAACTTGGACTCTCCAGAAGGCTCTCTTGATGCCATGATGCAGGCTGCTGTGTGTGGGGTAAGGACTCAAATAACTACATTGTGTACACTTTATTATTAGAAAACAAATTAAACCTTCTGTTTTGGCACCTTTAAGTAGCAGTACCACACAGACTATGCCTTTTAACGGGCTGTATACACTTGAACCAGGCTGCTGTGGGACCAAACACCAGGTCGGCATATTTCATCGTCTGTAAGGGCTACAGGTACTGGAACCCAAAAGCACGACCCGAAAACAGGAATGCAGGTGGAGGCTCTTTACTTAGTGATTCAGGCAGGGTCCAAACCGGGTGGTCCGTCAAACAAGGCAACAAATCCAAAAAGGGGCAGGCCAAAAATCTCAAGTCGGGTTAACAGGCATACAGGGTCTTAACGGGCAGATCAGAATTAGTATTTAGGAATTCGCTGGAGAGTTTTGCGCTAACACACAAGACAATATGGCAGAGGATGAGTGGAAGTGAGGGAATTAAATAGTGAGGGACTAATGAGGGGATGGGCTGCAGGTGAGAAGGGCGTGAGGACCAGGTGAGGGGAATGAGACAATCAGGTGAGGATGACAGGATCTGGAATGACAGGAGAGTTCATTAAGCAGGCAGGCAAGATGGATATAACTATGACGGTGGGGAAATCGTGACATCGTCAAGACGTAGCAATATTTGTTCTATGCTACGTCAGCTTTTGGTTAAAGGAAATTCCTTCTTGTCTGATGTCAAAATTCAATTCAATTCAATTCAGTTTATTTGTATAGCCCAGTTTCACAAATTACAAATTTGTCTCAGAGTGCTTCACAATCTGTACACATAGACATCCCTGCCC
The DNA here is from genome assembly GCA_036178185.1 of Liparis tanakae. Lineage (NCBI taxonomy): Eukaryota > Metazoa > Chordata > Actinopteri > Perciformes > Liparidae > Liparis > Liparis tanakae. The sequence continues at coordinate 1,153,118 of CM070107.1, forward strand.
CAAAACCTCACATCGGACCAGGAAAAACTCCCAAATAACCCTTCAGGGGGAAAAAAAGGGAAGAAACCTTCAGGAGAGCAACAGAGGAGGATCCCTCTCCAGGATGGACAGATGCAATAGATGTAATGTGTACAGAAGGACAGATTTAGAGTTAAAATACATTCAAGGAATCTGACAGAGTTTATCAATAGTTCATATTTAGGCATATTCCACGATGGAGAGTTTGGAGACCTCCCAAGTGGAGGAGTGGGCGGAGTCCCAGCAGGGCAGTGGCACAGCTGGTGACAGGACCTCACGATCCAACCATCGATGGTCCATCAGCAGATGGAATCTATGCCGTCTCATAGGGTCCGATGGCCCCATGAGACGTGAAGTCAGAAGGACTCCGGGGAGAAAGCAGAGTTAGTCATGTGTGATGGAGAGATGAAGATTCATCCATAGGAGAAAGAAAAGAGGAGAGAGGTGCTCAGTGCATCCTAAACATCCCCAGCAGCTATAAGCCTATACCAGCATATCCAGGGGCTGGACCAGGGCAAACCTGATTCAGCCCTGACTATAAGCTCTGTCAAAGAGGAAAGTCTTAAGTCTACTCTTGAATGTGGCGACTGTGTCTGCCTCCCGGACTGAAGGTGGAAGCTGGTTCCATAAAAGAGGAGCTTGATAACTAAAGGCTCTGGCTCCCATTTTACATTTTAAGACTCTAGGAACTACAAGTAGCCCCGCATTTAGTGAGCGCAGCTCTCTGGTGGGGCGATACGGTACTACAAGCTCTTTAAGAGATGATGGTGCATCACCAATTAAGGCTTTGTAAGTTAAGAGAAGAATTTTAAAAGTGATTCTTGATTTTACAGGGAGCCAGTGCAGAGCAGCTAGTGCAGGAGTAATGTGATCTCTTTTCTTAGTTTTAGTGAGAATACGAGCTGCAGCATTCTGGATCAACTGGAGGGACCTAAGAGACTTATTAGTGCAGCTTGATAATAAGGAGTTGCAGTAATCCAGTCTCGAAGTAACGAACGCGTGAACCAATTTCTCTGCATCTTTTTGAGACAAGATGTGCCTGATTTTTGAAATATTACGTAGATGGAAGAATGCAGTCCTTGAGATTTGCTTTATGTGGGAGTTAAAGGACAAGTCCCGATCAAAGATAACGCCGAGATTCTTTACAGTGGTGTTGGATGCTAGAGTAATGCCATCTACAGAAATCACATCACCAGATAATTGATCTCTGAGGTGCTCAGAGTAGAATTACTTTGGTTTTGTCTGAGTTTAACATCAAGAAGTTGCCGGTCATCCATGTTTTTATGTCACTAAGACATGCTTGAATTTTAGTGAGTTGGTTAGTCTCCTCTGGTTTTATCGATAGATATAGTTGAGTATCATCTGCATAACAATGAAAGTTTATAGAGTGTTTCCTGATAATATTGCCCAAAGGAAGCATGTATAAGGTAAATATAATTGGTCCAAGCACAGAACCTTGTGGAACTCCGTGACTAACGTTGGTGGTCATCGAGGCTTCATCGTTTACAAATACAAACTGAGATCGATCTGATAAATAGGATTTAAACCAACTTAGTGTGGTGCCTGAAATACCAATCGACTGCTCCAGTCTCTGTAATAGGATGTTATGGTCAATGGTGTCGAATGCAGCACTAAGGTCTAACAAGACCAGTACAGAGATGAGTCCTTTATCTGCTGCCATTAAGAGGTCATTCGTAATCTTCACCAGTGCTGTCTCTGTGCTGTGGTGTTTTCTAAATCCTGACTGAAACTCTTCAAATAAACTATTCTGATGTAGAAAGTCACACAACTGATTTGCGACCACTTTCTCAAGGATCTTAGAGAGGAAGGGGAGGTTAGATTGTTTGTTCTTTTAAAATGACTTAACCAACCAAGCGTAGCCTTCTAAACATAACCCGGGCCACACAATGCCTGCATAGTGTCATATTCTATAGCTACAGACACTGAAACTGCAGTAATGTTGCTGGTATGATGTCAATAAACGGTCAGCAGTTTAAAAAAGAAAATCAGGAATAGTACCTGTTGAAACTTAAAACATGTTGCGCTCAAGCTGTTTTTTTTACAAAATGCAGCAAAGTATTACAAAATGGGGGTTATTACATTACAAAGTGATAATGTGCAACATTGCGTCAAGTTATTGTACAAAGAATCCCTAAGACATATTGTTACTTAGGACAAAATCGGTTGGAGGAACAGCAGCACTCGTCTGCTGGTGCTGACCACGGATGCTGGATTCCACATGGCCGGGGACGGGAAACTAGCCGGCATCCTGGAACCTAACGATAAACAGTGTTACTTGGAGAACAACCTTTACAGCAGGAGCACTGACATGGTATGTATGAAGTAACATTAAGGAATGGAAGGGTTCATTGGCATGTCATCAGAACAGTACAGATCCCAGCCAGGTGTGTCTGCGATGACCACGCTAAGATTTGATTGAATGAATACGAGCCTCTTTTATTTAGAGGTTGTAATATGTGTACCATGGACATTAAGTGTACAGTTTAACTGATGTATCTCATGTTATGTTTAGGACTACCCGTCTGTTGGACAACTAGCTATGCAGTTGGAAGAAAACAATATTCAGCCAATATTTGCAGTGACAAAAAATGTGGAAATTGTGTACAAGGTAAATTGACCTTTTATTTATGTACACTGTTTTATTTATTCACACATATTTTTTACTCTAATGGATTTTACATTTGACTTATTTTTTCTTTATCCCAGCAACTTTCTAAAATGATTCCAAAATCAGAGGTGGGAGTTCTGTCAATAGATTCAAAAAATGTTGTTCAACTGATTGAGAGCGCCTACAATGTAAGTTGTTCATTTGTGAGTGAAACATTCTGATACCTTTCTCCCTTTGTGTGTGTCACAATATATATATATATATATATATATATATATAAGAACGAATATATATGTTTAAAAAATAAATGTATTTATATATATTTATTTTTATACATTTCTATGTATATATATATATATATATATATATATATATATATATATATATATATATATATATATATATATATATACATACACAGGTATGTGTAAAATATAGATGCAGTATATTGGTCGCAAGGGGACGTTTTGTGTGTATATATATATATATATATATATTTTAATGTATTTTATATTTGTATCTCACAACACTCTCACATGTTTAATCCCTGACAGAGGTTGTCCTCCAAAGTCACTCTGACCCATGACAATCTGCCTGATAATGTACGAGTGGTCTACACCCCTAAGTGTGAACATGCAGGACTGTCAGGGGACAGCGAAGGGGTCTGTCACAATGTGCGAGTAGGAGAGGAGGTCAGTTCTCTTTCTAGTTGTACATGTGCTTTTCATGGGAATGTTCATACATCAAATGCATGTAGTTCTTGTTCCATCAATGTCATTGGCTGGTTTTCCAGCTCTTTGACTCCGCCTACTGCTCCGAATACCAGTTGATTCCTTCAATTCATATTTAAAAAATGTGCGAGACCAAAGATAAGAACTACAACGCTACTAAATACATTGATGCTGCTATCGTGGCTCAAAGTCAGCGGAGTGGGCCGGGTCAAAGATCTGGACCCAGGCAAACCGCTTTGGGGTTCAGACTCTGTCACAGCTGCTTTTTCCGTGTTGACTCAGTGCTTCATACATTTTTTGTAATGCTGTAATGAATGTACTCTGACTCTTCAACCTTAACTGCCCTCTTCAGATTTCATTTGATGTCACAGTGACGGCGACCTCGTGCATGGAAGACCAGTCTTTCACCATCAGACCACTGGGCATCAAAGACACGCTGACAGTGACTCTATCGACCAACTGTGAGTGTCAGTGTGTTGACCCAGCGACCAAGAGCCACCTACACTGCACCGGCAAGGGACAAGTCAGCTGTGGCATATGCAGGTAAGTGTTACAGCTCTTACACATGACTGTCAGTGAGCTGGCAATCATTACTGCCATGGCCCTGCGGATGACACCCCCCCCCCCCCCCCCCACACCTCTCTCTACTTTTATCTGTTTCATGGTTTGTAGAGGTCTGGATTGTGGTCCATATCTAATAGTAATTATTCATAATTTCAGTCATATTCATTGAATGTTTATGTAACTCTGAACTCTGGTCACATGACATCTGTTCTTCTGTTCGTCCTGGAGAGGGATCCTCCTCTGTTGCTTTCCCGTAGGGTTCTGACCTTTTTTATCCGTGAAAGGGTTTTTTCTATCTCTTGGGAGGAGCTACCAGCATAACTAACATTCACAGCTCGGGGAGACATTTGGGGTCAAGTGTCTTACTCAAGAACACATCGACACATCCGCTTTTGATTCTCTCAGAGAACGTTGGAAATACTTTTTGTTAAAATGTAAATGTGTCTACGCTAACTGTAGTTGCATCGTTCTTTCTGACATGTCCTGACGCAGTTGCAGTGAAGGCTTCATTGGTCAGTTCTGCGAGTGCTCCATCGGCGATAAAGACGAGCGGACCCTACGAGCATCCTGCCAGAGGCAGAATGGCACCGAGTGCGAGGGCCGAGGAGACTGCGTCTGCGGCCGGTGCAACTGCCACACCACGGAGAGCGGGAGCAGCTACTATGGCGAATTCTGCGAATGTGACCACGAACACTGTGAAAAGTTTATGAATAAGCTTTGTGGAGGTAGAGTTTCTGATCTATAACTTTCTAATAACTTTTTCAATTATAGTTGAACAAATACAGATACAAGACACAGCCTGTATCCTTTAAGGGGGGTCGGGTGGGAGGAGAGGATTATAAATGACAGAAGATAAAGAAAGACAGAAGATGGATGACATGCCCCTGATATTTGTTCGAACATACACAAATAATATTTTTTATGGAACCGAGATATGCTGTGAGAGGGAGATTTTACAGTGCAAAGACAAACAGTTATTTACATTATTAATCATTATAATGTAAATCCTGCAGGCTCTCAGTTCTCTCACTTCATTGAGTGAGTTTCTGCTTTCTGGATGGCAAAGTTTTAATAAATTCATTACCATATGGAAGAGAAGGAAAAGGGAATCTGCCACAGTTGTATATTGATTTGGAGTCTGTTATAGTACATTTAGAGACATTACATAGTGGACAGGGTAGTAAACTGCATTTGGCTTTATGGATTTATCGTCGATGGAAGAGATTTATAGAAACTAGGGCAATGTTATATTTCACTAGACTGTCGTATCATTTGTGATAAGTCTTTAGTTATGTTGTGATGTTTATTTGATGATGCTTGATGAGGATGACTATCTCTCTATCAGTATAATCTAATTATTTTATTCCTGAGGTTGTTTACAACCATTTCTCAGAGGAAGTGCAGGATACATACAGCGCTCTCATTCCCCTTTCTGTTCCTCACCACTTGTAGGGAAGGGCAAGTGCAACTGTGGTGAATGTAAGTGCGATGGCGGCTACGAGGGCTCCGCCTGTCAGTGCCGGGTGTCTGAGGAGGGCTGCCGGACCCTGAACAACACAGTGTGCTACGGCAGAGGCACCTGCAAGTGTAACCGCTGTGAGTGCAGAGAAGGATACCAGAACCCCCGGTGCCAGACATGCCTCGGCTGCACCGACCCGTGCCAGACCAAACTGTAAGAAGTCCAAACATCTACTGTCACGTTGTTATTGAAGGGTTCTCACCAAATTACAAAAAATGACTGATAAATCAACAAAGTAGCACCACTACTGACCTGTCTTAACTGTTGCTATGCACCTTGTCTTCAGGAACTGCATTGAATGCCTTGGTTTTCAATCGGGTCCCTTTAAAAAGAACTGCAGTGAGACTTGCAGCACTAGTATTTATCATGAGATGGTGGATCAGTTCACCATACAAAGCAAGAGGTGCGAGCAAAAGGACTCGGACGGCTGCTGGATCAAATTTAATCTGGACCAGTTGGTCGGAGAGGATAACTACAAGGCTGAAATTCTGAAAAAGAGAGGTAAGCTGTTGATGAAACACTGAAAGCTCTTCAGAGCTGTCAAACTCTTACCTTTATGAACAATGTCTGTTTCATTGAAGTTGTAGTGCTTTTTTCTTTTTGTAACCATTAAACCTGACATTCGGGCTGTAGGCTACTTAAACAGGTATGAGGTTGATAGTGTTCACACATGCTAACATTTACTAATTACAGGCGGAAGGAAGCCTCTGGTTCTGAACAGTGAAGCCGATGCTGTAGTGGCTACATTTTTAGGGGGAGACTCCTCTGGTTGTATAGAAGTATATACTTTATGTGTCAAAGCTGCATTCTCTCTACTGACCACCAGGGGGTGACTCCTCTGGTTGTATAGAAGTATATGCTACAGGTGTTAAATCTGCATTCTCTCTCCTGACCAACAGTGGGCGACTTCTCTGGTTGTATAGAGGTCTATATAAATAGCGACAGACACAATGTTGAACTCAAGGCTTCAAACTGGCTGTCCACAAACCAGTGGGCGCCCTCACAGTAATTACGCCCACTCTATATATTCAGTGCATGATTAATTGGAACCAAACACAAAGTACAGCTGAGGCTGATGGGAAGTCTTGGGCACAGTAGAATGTTGACCTGATGATGGCGTAGATGACAGGTTGGAGGAATGTTTGAACCAAATTGCTCAGCACCTTGTCTCTGTGGACCGGTAGTCTGATAGACCGGCAGACTGAAGTTGCTATTGCGAGATCTGCACCACAAGCCTACATACACATCAAACATACACCTTTGTCTTTTTCATTCTTTTTTTTCATAGCAAAGCATTTTGGATAGGAGTAACACTTTGGGTTTTCATCCCTCTTCCTCCAGACTGTCCAGAACCACCGAGCGTCACAGCGATCATCGGAGGCTCCCTTGCGTCTGTGGCTCTCATCGGCATCTTGTTGCTGATGTTGATCAAACTACTCATCTACATGAAGGACCTCAAAGAATTCAGGAAATTTGAAAATGAAAAGAAGAAATCCAAGTGGGCAGAGGTGAGATGAACTTATTTCAATGTTATTTTTTTAAATAATTGCAAGAGCTTTTCATTCAACTAAAAGCAAGACCCTGAAGTCCCAGTTGCTCCCCGGCCACTTCACATTCCACACACACATCTTGTAGAACATCTTTACCATTAGATGTTAGGTTAAAGGAGAACAAGACACTCGTCAATGGTTGGACCAGACTGACAGCTAAAAGAGACAAAGATCCTGAGCAATGGTTGAATAAGAAGAGAAGAAATCAGCAGTCTTTTGTAAAAGAAACTGGAAGCTTGGATTTATGTGAAGTGCAAAGAGTTTCACAAGCAGCCTCAATCAATCCAGAATAAACTTGAGCAAAGCTCCTCAGGCTTATAATAGAAAGTAATAGAAAGTTAGCCTCGTAGGGTTAGCACTGTTGAAACATCAGCTAAACTAATCAGTTTAAACCTCTTCAATCAATATTTAAAGTTCATCAATTAAACTATTTCAACATCAACATGTTACTCAACTGTCATGTGGGGAACATCATTCAATTAAGAATGAAGAAGAATATCAACAGCCGATACTGGTTCATTTGAATGTCAATGGAATTTAACAGCAAACTAAATAAAACCATGATGAAGATTCATGAAAATAAAGTAATCCTTGTGATTTCTGTGTTGCCAGGACGACAACCCCCTTTTCCAGACTGCCACCACCACTGTGGCCAACCCAATCTTCACTGGAGAATAAAGACTATTACTGAATGGCTGTCATTTGTTTATTTACAACTCCCCCAAAAAGCTTATTTTTGCTCATTGCTTATTACATGTGAAATATTGTAATGTGTGTTGCTCATAATATGTAGCCTGGATACCAGACTGAACTTAGCCCCGCCCTCAACATTTTCAGTCGGGAAGTTGGGTCTGGCATTGCTCCATTGGGGAGAAATTATCTCCGGTCAGAAATTGACCGGACCAATCCAATTGTCAAGGCGGGCTTTATACGATGACGGACAGATGATCAACAGTAACGTAACCAACCACATCATAAAAAGGTGCTTGGTTTGTATTCGTTTACAATACACATGGCTGCCGCTGGAGAGCTAAGATGTGTAGATCCTGCCATTGAGTCTGTTTTAGAAGACCTCGACAGAGCATTCATTTTGAAAGAGGAACAGAGAAACGCGATCAAGGCATTTGTAGATCTAAAACTATGCGTTGCTTAAAATACGTCACATCCTACTTTGCTCTGATTGGTTGTAGCTCTATCCAATTGAGCAAAGAGGCATTTTCTTTCCTGGTTGGGTTGAAACACGCCCCATAATCACAGCCCAACGGAGCAGTATCGGACTCATATTCTGACTAGAATTATGAGTATGACATTGTCAGGCTACATAATATGTACAGTAGGACAGATAATTGGCCGATTGTAATGATGTGTGAAGTTTACTTCTGCAAAAACGCTTCTGCAAAGCTACACAGATGGTCTGTTGAGCAGCATCGAGCTGAGGAGACCACCGGGTACCCGGAGGAGGAACCTGGCTTTACATACACTGGATCCACCATTTGAGGGCAGTAGCCCATTCACGGGGACTTGGCTTAGATTGGTAGAAAGCTGCCAGTCTGCTTCTCGGGTACTGCCGTGGTACTCTTGAGCAAGGCACTGTATTGTGACTGTCCACTCCACCTAATGTTCAGATACATTTCATTTAACTGCGTGTGGTGTACAATACAATGTGTGACAAAAAAAGTTGAAAGACGTTTCCCTGTTGATGAGTCCTCTGAAATCAGGCTGGGAAAGACTTTAAGGTATAGTCTACAGGTTCAAAGTGTTTCTGAGATTTCTTTGAACAATAAACACGAAAACATAAATCAGACAATCATATTAAATGTTATTTATTTGTGATTATTTATAGTTAATACATTTTTAAACAACTATTACAAATTATAACTTTCTTTTTGTTATAATTAAAAAAACATATTTATGGATGTTGTGTGTGTACCTTAGTACATGCAAAACAGATGGAACCCACAAAACATACTAAATTTGTGCTATTAAATTATCAGATTATAGGGGCATTTTGTGCCTCTCCTAATGATATCAGGGGGAAATTATATTTCTTAGGGGCAGTTTTACCCTTTGCCCTGGTGTATTTCTGACGCTTATGAACACGCTGAAATGTGTCTGAAATCCCACTGGAGTTTGAAGAATTGATAAATTCTGTTTTTAAAGTGTTTGATAAGCTACGTGAATTATAAAGCTGCAGCTTCAAGTTTTTAGTCATATTGAAGAAATACTTTGTATTTATTCAAATGTCCTACTGCTGTAGCTTAGTATCAGCACATTGTGGAATCATATTTTCTATCCTGTCACAGTTCAGTTTCACTTTTCTTATTTCCTGGCACTCTATCCCTCACCCACCTGTTAGTCACAATTAAATTCAGTTTATTTGTATAGCCCATTTTTTACAAATTACAAATTGGTCTCAGAGTGCTTTACAATCTGTACATATAGACATCCCAGTCCCAAAACCTCACATCGGATCAGGAACAACTCCCAAAAACCATTCACAGGGAAAAAAGGGAAGACATCTTCAGAAGAGCAACAGAGGAGGATCCCTCTCGAAGATGGACAGGTGTAATCAATGCCATGTGTACAGAAGGAATCATTATACACAAATTAAAATACAGTAACAACTAAATCAATTAATATGACAATGGTTGGTAGTAGGCATGGACCACAATCGGGACCTCCACAATCCGTCAGGCAGATGGAGGCATTATATTGGTGAAATGCAGAGATATGGCAACCCGCACATGCCAACTGCATGCATCAACCCAGTTTGTGAAGGATTGCGCAATCAGCGGTGAGGCTCGACTCGCTGCTGCCTCACCTCTCGTTTCATCTGTATTTGAACAGTAAATAGACAAATTCAGCGATTTTGACTATAACATGTTCGAAATTACTCATACATAAAGATCGGTGGACAAATATTAATATATATTTGATGTTATCATTATTTATTTTTTTAACTTAAAAAGAAAAGTCTTTTACTCATGATGACAGGTGAGGCTCACCTGCCTCCCCTGACCGCACATCCCTGGTTCAGCCCTCATGTCTTCTCACAAAACAATGTGTTTCAGGTGTTGCTAGCAACCATTTACTTAACTTCAAGTTACAGTGATCAATAAAAAAATAATTTTGCCGATGGGTGGCTGTAGCGGCGTTCTGTCGTTCATTTTTCTTGAACCGCTAAAGAGCTGCAGACATTGAGTTTCTTCTCACGCGCACGACACGGAGACCGTTTCTTTCCTTTTCTTTAGATTTTATTTTAAAGAGCAAAAACGCTGACAAAATATACAAATAAACGTTCAAACGATCTTGTGGTCTTGCGGTAAAAAACTGTACCCCTCATGTCTAATGACAGCTCTGTTCTAGCACCTGCTGCCGTCATGACGTCATTTAAATAGCTCGGCGCGCGAGCGTTAGTCATTAATATAAACATCTTTAAATAAATTCAACTTATAGTTCCTCTACGGTGAGTATAATTCTAAATATTAAATAATAAATAATTCTGCAACTTAATATTTACCAAAAAACACATTTGTGGCTCTTACAGTGGCCTTTGTTTTGGTTTGAGCACCTGCCCCCTGAAATGTCTGTGCATGCCTGAATGGAGACATGTGTCACACCAAACGTCTTCCACAAGATCTTTGATCTGGATGTTTGATGTGTTGAGTCAGAGCACTGGTCCAACAGACTGGTAGCACATCTCAGAGCACTGGTCTAATTAACAGACTGGTAGCACATCTCAGAGCACTGATCCGACAGACTTAGTTTTATATTTCTTTAAACAGCATTTCTCTCGCGCCCCACCTCGTTTCTACTCTTGAAACCGGAGCACGAGAGATACTCCGAGATTATTATGCATCTTGACCACCTTGGTAGAGTTTTAAAAAACGCAGATATATCAGATTGCTTTTCACGCGACATGTTAGCCGCTCTCTGCCGGCTGGTGGGAGCTTGCTCACCTGTGTGCGCGCACATGTCTGTGCGCATACATCTGTGCGCATGGGGGCGGAGCTCCGACGCCCGCGATACCGAGAGCCATGAAGTGTGAACGCGACTACGTAGAGACAGAAATGATATGCTGCTGTGTAGATACGATCAATAACATTCGGCCGTTTAGTATGATAAAAGAACAGGGAACCTTAAATTACTTCTGTTATCTGGCGCTATAGCAAAACAATTACAGCGGGGCAGGGGGAGTATTCAGGGGGCGGGTTGCCAAACGGCGGTGCTCTGCGTCTACTATGACGAACCCTGAGAGTGACTCGCCGAACCCCAGAGGTTCGATCGAACCCAGGTTAAGAATCGCTGGACTCAAGACCAAAACATTCCCTGGACACAGAAGAGATGTGACTTAATGGTTGATTATCTAAATTAGTTGTCATGAAATTAATAACAGATGGTGTAGCCGTAGCGTGTAGGCTTCACAATCCCCCTGCAGTATTTACTCGTACATATGTAGCAGTTTCGTACTCTCTCGCGTGCGTTGTGTAATTTCCACGTAAACAAACAGTCTTGACTTGGCTTAATCCGGCCGTTTATTCATTCGCCTGGTCCAGTAGCACTCGGCGTTAGCTGCCTCGTAGCCTCTTAGCCTGGTAGCATAACAGAAAACACATAAACGTCCACGGCCCACCTCGTACATCCACGTTGTTGAACGGCAACAACAAACAGCAGACTGGGCAGAATACATAACATTTTGACATAACATTTGGATATAACATACCTGGTAGCATAACAGAAAACACATAAATGTCCACGGCCCACCTCATACAACCACGTTGTTGAACGGCAACAACAAAAAGCAGACTGGGCAGAATTAACGGGGCGCACCGCTCAAGTCTGCAGGGGCCCAGCAGAGGGCGCTAATGTGTGTTGTATTCAAACAATGGCCATTGATGGCAAGTGGAATCATTAACACTGTTACATATATGTCCCATGCTCCGAAATCACCAAGTCAATGTCCTTGCAATACAAAATAATTCTGATTCTGAAGGGAGGAACATAATTTGCCCTGCTTCTTGAATGCAGTTACACACTCCGGTCCAGTAGGTGGCAGCGTACGCTTTAAACGTCGGTTTGTCGTCCGCCATGAAACTAGAAAGAAGCAGAGGAGGAAGAAGAAGAAGAAACCACCACCACCACCACCACCACCACGACTACTACTACTACTACTACTACCACTACCACCGCCACAGGCTGAACTGTCGAAAGCCAAACAACTGTCTGAAAACGTAATACGCTAACGTTTTAACGAAGAACGTGTTCACACGCCCCGTTATCCGAGCCTGCTCGCGGGCCATGGCCGCCTGTGAGGCGGTGCTCACGGTGCGTCTCGTCCGGTCCTTCGAGCACAGGAACTTCAAGCCAGTCGTTTTTCACGGAGTCAGTTTGGACCAAACGGTTCAGAACTTCGTTCAGCTGGTCAGAGCCGGTACGTAACCAGAACGATATCATGACGTGTCCTATGTAAATACCGATAAACTAACTGATAAACCCTTCTAGATGTCGCAACCAGACGAGGGCTTCCCCCTCCTTTCAAAACATATGCGTACGGTACGTATACCGGTTAGTTTGGTGTTGGGTCACGTGTCTAAATAATAATCCATATTTTTTTACAACGGCTGATTTGTCAATAATCTACAACCACATGTTCTGAATAAAATTGTGTTTGGAGCTGTAGATGCATATGTTTTTAATCACCTAAACTAATTAATTCATATTTTTTAGCTGTCAAATAGTCTGTAGAACTTGATTACATGTAGACATTAGTTCACTGGGTGTTTAATAGTACATGTTTCATCCTCTACGTTCTGATGAGACAATTTTGGAGCCCAATTTAAGAAACTATTTCCAAAACATTAACTGCATTGGAGTAATTATTGAACACATGTCAACTTAATCTAAATGCATTCACAGGAACCATTATTTTCTCTCTTTCAACCTATAACTAAACAAAGTGTCAATATTTTGCAACCAATTGATGTTTTGTGATGATGTAACCAATGATGATGTTTTGCCTGTTGAAAAGACAGCGAAAAAGTGTCTTAGATGCTCAGACTTTGAAATCAACCTGTTTTCAACTATAAATTAACATTGAAATCCCACTTAGTGCTCAATGGGATAGGCAATATAAATTAGCGGACATGTAATGTTTCACAGGAATCAAACTGTGATTGGGTCTTCAGATATGTGCGCTGCATCTAATTCTGTTCTCTTATACTTTTAGACACCATGAAGATTATCCACCAAGCACATGGAGCAAAGGTATCGCTCTAAAGAAAGAGTCACTTTCCTCGGCCATTAGCTGTGGGCCTGAAGGCCAAGTGTTCAGTATTTATACTTCAACTGAAATATATTTGTAATAGATTAAGCTTGGTGAGTCTCTCCCACATCCAGCTAATCAGAATGTGTGACATCATCTAAAGGACCCCAAGCTGAGCTCATCTGGTACCTACACCGGTGGATAGGGCATCTGTCAGATCATGACGCATGTTTCATGAATGCCATATGCTTGTTCAATCTGAATGCTACAATAATTGTCATAAGACTAGCCAGAGGGGTTAATTACCTGGTCACTACATGGCTGTAATGAAGAGTGCTGCCATAACGACCGGATTTAACACAAATAGTGAAGCAAAACACATCCATGCATTAGGATAAATGTAAAACATTAGCAGGATACTATATTTCATTAGTTTATACGTAATGTAAAGGGCACAAACGGGGATTATGTGGTCTTTTGAAAATACATTTAGTCATTTAAGTGGAAACCTGTTTTCTTGGCAGACTAACGAGTTGGTGATGAGTTTAGAAGACGATGTCGACCTCATTCTGCGAGACGACCAAACCCTCCGAGCTGCTGGCGTCGGTAAGAGTCTGTCTTTGTTTATTAATCTGCACGGGTTGTTCTGGGATTACTAAAATATAACTTTAGATATGTAAGGTAAAGTAGATATTACCTTTATGATGGGGTCTCGCATGCACACGTCATCAGGCTTTATATAATGTTTTAATGTTCTCACTTATTAGTGTTCTAGACGTGGGGAGTGGGCAGGTAGGGATTTCCAAACTTTTTACACTCGTCGTCACACACAGAAAAATAGTGTATTGAAGTTTACACAAATATGCTCGATGTTTGAATATGTTTAAAGAAAGAAACATCCCAGCTGTCCATTAATGTATTAATTAATTTTGTTAGGATTGTCAACTCATTTTCAAAACGGCTGCCTGAGATGGCTTCTTAGTCAGGATGGTGAACTTAAGGATGTGTATATTTAAGCTAATGAGTATATGTGACTACTGTAATATTGTAACTCCTATAATGGGAACAGCGACTCGCTCGGTGGGAGAAGTGATGCTGCACTTTGAACTGGAGGATGCTGGCAGGTCCAGGGTCAGTTTTGTGGTTGAGATGCGAAGGACATCACAGACATGTCGCTCATTTTGGTGGTTGCATGTGTTGCACCTGATACTGAGGCCAGTAGTGAGTTCAGTACAATCATTCCCCATAAGTCACTGATGATCTGCTGCTGGTTTTACCACAATGTCAACTTAATGTATTCGTATTTGTTTTTCCAGCAAATGAAACCGAAGTGGCCTTCTTCCGGAAAGAAGACTACGCTCTCTATAAAGCCAATCCTCAAACTGCTTGGTGATCACAGTATGTTACTTTACTCTTACTAAAGAATCAAAGACCCAGCATGACAGAAACAAAGACATCAAGAATGATGCTGTCATGTTCTGTCACAGTTTTACTTTGTGGGTTTGTTTTAAAAAGGGACAGGTATGCCTTTTCAATTTGTTCTTTTGGTCGTAATCCTGGACATTAATAATCATTGTTTAAAAAGAAGAAACAATTGCTGAATGAACTAACGGCTAAAGTTGTTTGAATGTTGCTTTTAAAAGGCATATATTTAACAGAATAAAATGTACTGCACATACATTAAAACATTGAATTGTGCTCACAAATTCTCCAATTGTCAAAAGTGTTTTATTTTAACTGCAGCATCAATTCTTTATGGCGTCTTACTGTGGTATCGGTCATGTTTGCCATTTATATCAATTCTTGCAAACATGTTGTTCTAAATCTGTGCATCAAATGGTATCTTGTCAAAAAAATTACTTATGAGACATGATGGAGCCTGGGATCGTCATCATATAGTTTCATCATAACGTTCTATACCCACTAAACGTTCAATATTTTAATAGATGCCTAAAACAAATCAGTCTGATCAGTCTGGGAATAAAAATGTCAGTATATGTACTGACATTTTTATTCCCTAAAATTGTTTACGCTCAATGTACCTAGCATGCATGGACCTGGTCACTTGACCCCTCTTGGTAGTCCAGACCTTTCCGTCTTTCCTCCTCGGGTACAATGCAACATGCAAGTAGAAGAACTACAAATAAAACTGTTACTAATACTGCTCCCCATGTTGTCACCATCTCATCTCCCATGACCAGCTCTAACATGGGTTGGAACATGTGCGGTTGCATCGTCCTCATCTGACTCAAAGTTTCTGTCTCTCTTCCAGGATGGCTGAGCCTCTTTGGTGTCCTCACAGGTTTCACCATGTTAGGTGTTATATAGATCTCACTTAATCAGTCACTTAATCAGAGAACACCTTCTTTTGGAAACTCGGGAACAATGGTAAACTATGAAGCCTCTTTTCTTGATGCAGATGTAATCATTTTTACCACCATGCTTGATGTCAAACCCTCCACCTTTTCCTCATCTGGGATACTATAAAACGCCTATAACTTATCACTATCACTGCACACCTTTCAACTTCTTTGCATTCTCTCTTTTTATTTATTTATAAAGCCATGATTGCTTTTTACAATTTCTATCATTTCCAATACTAACAACAGTGTTATTGAATGACAGAGCCGTCACGATGCTAAACACTCCGGTACGGTAGATGGCGCCATGTTACGGTTGGTTTGTGGTCGATGCATTTCATAAGTAGAAGAAGCAGCGGTATCGTATGGGGTGGGTCAGTGGACTTTGACCATTCGTTGGCGGACTGCAGTCGCATCCTCACCTACAATGGCAGATCTCCAGGTGTGTATAGCTTTAGTTCGCCACGGTTCATCTTCCCAGGGCTCGTTTACACTCCATGAAATGAGGGTCCGCTGCTCCTCCGCCAATTCAAACGACGGCGACCCTCGGGCCGCTTTTTCTGGTCTCCGAGCCCGAATATACTGCACCCGGCACTCTGGTGCAGCAGCAGGCCCGTTGTGCCACCGAGGAGTGACCCGCGTCAAGAGGGCTTGCGCCCCGGGAGCCGTGAGGAGGACGAGCCGGTGGGAATAACGGGACCGTTACACCGTCTGCGCGAGGGCGGTTCGTGTTTGAAGTGGTGCCGACAGTTTGTCTTTGAGCCAGAGTGCATAAGCGTCATTTGTCAAATATCTATCGATTAGTTCGATACATGGCACTAGTTATGCGTACTAATTAATTAATAGTCATAGCAATAGTTATGCATACTAATTTGTTATATACATAGCAATAGCTATGCATACTAATTACATGTTGAAGTGTTGCGTAATGCGGTCACTCATGCGCGTGTAGGGGTGGGGGTGTGCGCGTGCGTCCAGTGGAAGAGTTTGGGAGAGTTTTGACAAGGTGCCCGTATTCCCTGAACTTTGACCCAGAGACAACCCGACCTTTGCTCCATTTCGTACTTTCTTCTGCCGCGTGAGCACAGCGCGTGAGCCTTTGTTGTGTGAGAACAAGCGATGCCATCGTACTCTTTAGTGACATTGAGCCGTTGATTCCAAGTCTGAATTCATTAGTGTCAAGGAGACAACAGTAATAATAACAACAATCAGCCATAGTTATTTCTATGGCTAAGATGATTTCCTTTTTATTTTGACAGTTTTGAGTTGGGCGTCTGAGCTCAGTGCAGGTTTATATATCATATGGATCATACTGTTTATCCTATATTAGTTCCCCAGCAGTTTAGAATTTAGCACAAAAAAGTGCTACACCTGTCAATTGTTTATGCTAAACTTTATTCTGCACGGATTCAGGACAAAGCAGGTTTAGAAAAGTTTGACTTGTCTTACCTGGCTAGTCTGGTTCTGGTCAGGCTTAGTTTGGAGGAGGTGGGAGGAAGATGGCTGAGCTCTCATCCCTGATGGACAGCACCTCCCCACCCCATGCAGGACACTAGCAGCTCTGCTCAGCTCCTTCATCACCGTGTGTGAAGGAGAGGAACCACAAGTCCATCCTGCTGCTGTCAGGCTGCACAACCAGCTGAGCCCAGTAGACACAACACTTACAAACACTTACCGGTAATCACTTCATCCAATCCAACCTGTGCAATATTAATACACTGTGGAGATAGACATATTTATTCTGCCTGTGTGTACATATTATTCAGCTACCGTAGAGTCTTTTTATTTACTGTTATATTTGATCCTGTGTCCTGTGTGCACTTTACCCCTCTGCTGTTGTAATCTTGTACATTTCGTCACTTCAGGACAAAAAAGCATTATCTTATCTTAATTAATAACTGATGAGCCATAGTTGGCTATTACAGCTCATTCACATCTGCAGTCCATGTAAATGAAGAACATCAATAAACACAGGAGTTTTTCAAAAGTACAAACGTATAACACTGTCATACGAAATATACATTGCAGAATGTCATTGTCAGAAAAAAGGTGGTTTCATACACACGTGAAGACCAGTGACCACATGACTGGTTTATCTTTGATGTAACCAGTGTTACAATCAAGCTGTTGGACTGAAACACACTGTGTGGTCCAATAACCAGAAAACACTTGTTTTTAATATGACATAAAAAGGTACATCACGATACATAGTATGTCAAATGCACTATGACATAAATACCAGAATACCCAACTTCATCCAGTCCCATTTTAACAGTATGCAAAGCAACACAAGAAGTCTGACACAAAATCCTGTATACTGGGGATATAAAGGTTAAAGGTCAAATGTTATGAGGAGTACATTTGAATACATACTGCATGTAACAGGACAACCGATGTAAGGGCAGCTAGATGTATGCAGGGTTTTTCCTGGGTCAAAATGGGTTTTCGGTGCTCCCAAAGAAGAGTTGTTGTGGGGGGGGAGACATTTTCTCAATGCAGAAAAAACCCTGTTTATGTACTGTGGCAGCATGGGTTCCCTCCACGTTCTCCCTGTGGCAGTGCGGGTTCCCTCCACGTTCTTCCTGCCGGTACCCTCCACAATCTTCCTGTGGCAGCGTGGGTTCCCTCCACATTCTCCCTGTTACAGCGTGGGTTATCTCCATGTTCCCCCTGTGGCAGTGTGGGTTCCCTCCACGTTCTCCCTGTTACAGCGTGGATTCCCTCCACGTTCCCCCTGTGGCAGCGTGGGTTTTCTCCACATTCTCCCTGCACTTAATGCTGCTCTTCAGATTTAGGTTTTTGAAATGTAACGCCTGCTGTGTAGGCCATCCTGACCTCCGACCTACTGTTGACCAGGGGAACCATCATCAACCAGTCCCTAATCACAGTAGTATGGTTCTGTCCTCTCCTCTGCAGGCTAAGTTTGATGAAGCAGCTGCTGAGGTGAAGCAGCTGAAGGCCAAGCCTGCAGATGAAGAGATGCTGCAGGTGTACTCCATGTTCAAGCAGGCCACCGCGGGGGACGTCAACACAGGTGGGAGAACACTCACTGCCTCCTGCTGATGGAGTCATCCACTAGAATTAATACATTGATTTAATGATGTTGTATGATGCTGGAAAACCTATTGCCCAGTAACCTGTGAGCACATCACTGGTAAACGAATAACCTGTGAGAACATGCAAACTCCACACAGAGGGACCGCCCATACCGGGAATTGAACCCACGGCCCTCCACTACACCACCGTGCAGCCCATTATTATTATTATGTTATATATATTATAAATATATGTATTACACCTCTTAACTTCCATGTGTTCATGTCTGGTCTCTGCAGCTCGCCCAGGGATGTTTGATTTCACTGGTAAAGCTAAGTGGGACGCCTGGGAGAAGCAAAAAGGTAAACAGTCGGTTCTCTAGATGCTGTGTTTGTCATGTCACAACCCAGACAGACCTTCTCTATACTTCTGTACGAGTTTGTTTACTTGTAGCTTTTTCTCATTTGTTTTATTAAATATAAACTGTATATTTCTGATGTGTTTACCATTATACTATTACATTTTTTATTTTCCTTATTCTTCGCCCTCTGGCTTGAGCTTCTTCCTCATTGCGTTGGCTATTTCTTTATTTGTTGATTTATTTATACAGAAATGAATCAACAAATAAATTTTGCTCATTCTTTTGTATTTTTATATATATCCACATTTATTAACTTGTTCATGCATGTATTAATTATTATATTTCCACATTTATTTTCTTGTTCTTTATGTGTATTTTTAATAATAAATAGTGCTCATGTCTTAATTGTGTTTCGTAAAATTAATTTTGATTTGCCTTCAGGCAAGAGCAAAGAGGACGCCATGACCGAGTACATCGACTTGGTGAAGCAGCTGAAGGAGAAGTACGGGGTGTGACCTCACCGGACCGAGAGACCTTTCCTCAGGCCTTAAACCCCAACGCGTGTGTCCTTAGACCTGTGAGTGTCTGGTGGTCCAGGTGGGATCACATGGGCCTGATAACCACGATGCTCGATCATGACCTGGCTCGATCATGACCTGGCAATATAAAAGTTTACTACTCTAAGTGGGTTTTGGTGGTCTCTGATTTCATTCATATTCCAGTTTCACATTCCTTATCACAGTCATGAGATAATGTGGATTATGGGCTCACGCTGAATAGCTGCATCATGGCCGGTTCCAGTGTCCCCCTTCACACACTCCTTCAGTCCACTAGTTATCAGTTGTCTGTCTCCTATGATGACCTCATCAAAATTGATAATTTGGTTTAAAATAATTGTTTCTATATATAAATTAAACAATTTAATGTAAAACCACACAGTCTGAAATCCGAAAACGTTTTGGAAAAATCATGGAAATGTTGTTTTATTCACATTGTCATTTATGCGATGTATGCTTTGGAATTCTCAGTTCGATCAATTATGACATTTCCTCACTTTTTCCATGTATACACTGAGATTTCACAAAATGTTTGGTCATGAAAATGTGTTTATAGTCCTGGACACCCAATGGTCAACATGTGTGTGAACCCTATCCATCTATGTTTAGGCTCCATCTAATTCTCTAAATCTCACCACGGTAGCAAAACCCTTCAAACCGAGTACCTCAGCAAGGTGGTGATGGTGCTCGGCTCAAGGAGGTCTGAGTCTCAATTGGAACCTCTAGGTCCGTGTACGGTCTGTGTATGTTTTGATCGTTAGTTTTTTCTGAATATGTTCAGGTTTAAATGGTGAGAAAATTATGTATGACAGAATGAGATTATATGGTTAAATGTGTAAAAATAAAACATAAAAAGGCTGGTACATAATAAATATTATGGTGCATAAGTATAATATATTATGAAGTGAAATGTAATAGGAGTAGTAACAAAACAATAGTGAGTATATTACTGACTCAGTATTGCATATTGAAATTATTAATTCTACGGAAAGGCAAATACCAATTACTTCTGCAGGTTAGCTGAGCGGGCTAGCCAACTTCAGTGCGAAGGTTAGGACCTCCTGCCTCATTGGATTTTATTCATACATGCAATTATTTTCAAATGATTTCAGCATGTATTTCTAGTTTAATTATTTAAGCCTGTATATTTGGTAAAATAAATACTTTTTATTTCATCATACAATCTTTCTATTTATTTATGCTTCAAAGATTTATTCATTTTTGGAATTATATTTAATTGTTTGCCCGCCATAGTCTCCACTCGATCTTCAATATAGAATAAACAAGTCTCAAACCATAGGGTTTTTGTGGAGTTAGGTTTGTGAATTATACGTATTAGTAGATTAATTCCAGGATGAGGTTGACTGTTCAGGGGGAATGTCCACATGACGGAGAAACACATGAAAACAGACAATAATCTTGAGATTTAATTGCATTGACTATTTCAGATTAAAGAACTTGATCTGCAAACAAACCATTTAATGCAGATTGTAGTTCTCTAACAGCTTTATCGGAATAAATGCTCTCTCTCTCTCTCTCTCTCTCTCTCTCTCTCTCTCTCTCTCTCTCTCTCTCTCTCTCTCTCTCTCTCTCTCTCTCTCTCTCTCTCTCTCTCTCTCTCTCTCTCTCTCTCTCTCTCTCTCTCTCTCTCTCTCTCTCTCTCTCTCTCTCTCTCTCTCTCTCTCTCTCTCTCTCTCTCCCCCTCTCCCCCCTTAGGAAGAGTTCCGCTGTGGTCGCCATGGTTCTGGTCCTGATCCTCCTGATCCCCCTGCTGGTCCAGACCTCTGAGACCAACGCGCACTACGAGATGATGGGCACTTGTCGGATGACCTGTGAGCCGCGCGCCCCGGCTCTGGGGGTCATGCAAGACCTGAGCACGGTGCAGTTTCCGAACTCTGTTCACGGGATTAAGGGCGAGCCGGGGAAACCCGGTCCCAGAGGGCCATCAGGCGAGCCGGGACCACCAGGTCCGAGAGGACCACCAGGGGAAATAGGAGATTCTGGACAGAGCGCGGCAAAGGTAGCGTTTTACGTGGGTCTGAAGACCCCCCAAGAGGGGTACGAAGTGTTACGCTTCGACGACGTGGTCACGAACCTGGGGAACCACTACGACCCGACCACCGGAAAGTTCACGTGCCAAGTGTCCGGGATTTACTACTTCACCTATCACGTGCTCATGCGCGGAGGAGACGGCACGAGCATGTGGGCGGACCTGTGCAGAAACGGGCAGGTGAATATGCTTAGAATCTGTGGTGCGCACGCGCGCAAACTGATGAGGGAGTTGTGACTAACAGCAGGTGCACTGAATTAACTAATTAGATGATTCAGCCCTGTCTGTGAGCGCTATCAGAGAGGAACGTCTTCTGAAGTCTTCAATGTAGTGACTGTGTGCCTGTCGGACTCTCACGGCTCGCCTTCTCTCTCCACGTGCAGGTCCGAGCCAGCGCCATCGCGCAGGACGCAGACCAAAACTACGACTCCGCCACCAACAGCGTGGTCCTGCATCTGGACCACGGGGACGAGGTTTACATCAAACTGGATGGCGGCAAGGCGCACGGCGGGAACAACAACAAGTACAGCACGCTGTGCGGCTTCCTCCTGTACCCGGACTAGAATGAGGACGCTTTACAACAAGACAAAAAACATTTTCATGAATTCATTTAACAAAATACCCTAATATGGTAATATTGTACTATGAGCTCTCTAGTGGGGTAATTTGGTACTTTACATTATTTAGTGCTGTAATATATAAGCTCTCTAGTGGTAATATAATTCCAGTGGCGACTATAGCCTGGAATTTCTGGTTGAGCAATTTTGTATGATGGCATGTCACAAAAATCGTGGTAGCTGATTATTATAACAGTAGACCTCTATAGACTAGTCAGATATACTTTGGGCTGCATTTTGAGTGACAGCAGGTAGCAGAAATCCTATTTCAGATGCTTAAGCGCTCGGCACAACACAAAAATGTTGCTTATTATTATTATTATTATTATTATTATAATATTTGTAATGTACTCTTTATTCCAAAGAATCTCAGAGTGCCAACATAGTACCCACTATAATACAGCGATAAAGTAAAAGGTACAGGTCTCGAGGTTTTCGCATTATTTCAGTCTAGTTGCCGGGCAGATCTAAAAGTGCCCCACCGGTCGATGTTAACTTTGGCCTGTGTAGTTCACGCTCATGGGTGTTTCCATGGTAATGGTGGGGCAGGGTGGGCCGTTGCCCCACCGGAGAGGGATGGACAGCGGAGAGCAGCATTTAAAAGAGCAAGCACACAGACAGAAAAACACACAAATCAATTTACTCCAAAAAAAGAATAAAATGATTGTGATTCAAGTTTAGTCACACACATATCCACGCTACTTGGCATTAAAATGTATATATATTGCCGCAAAGTATGACTTTATTGAGTAATATAAGCTCTCTATTGGGGTAATATGTTACTATGAACTCTAGTGAGGTATTATGTTACTACAAGCTCTAGTGGGGTAATATGATACTATAAACTCTTTAGTGGGGTAATATGGTATTATTAGCTCACTAGTGGGGTAACATGGTACTATAAGGTCTCTAGTTGGGTAATATGTTGCTATAAGCTCTTTAAGGCATGTTCAAAGACCTTTCTGTAATGGGTTATTCTGCTTTAGAAATAAGTGAAATTATTAGGCAATGATAATTAACTTAAATACAAATATTAAAACCTTATTTATTTCCCTATTGCGCTGAGACTGTGTCTCACAACATCTTTCCAACTTATGTATTCTGTATATATTTGTTAAAAAAGATATGGAAATCAGTGAACCCATAATACTTTACCATTATCTGTACATCTTTACGTCTTCATTAGAAACCACTACGGTCAAAACGTTTAATATATGTGTGTGAATGTATTTTCTGCAGCATGCAGTGGTAAAACGTTCATTAACTCCATTATTGTACGAATGTAGAATATTGCAACCCTATTCTACCTGAGTATTTCATGTTATGCTACTCGACTATATACTCCTTACTGCAATATACTTTCTAATGTACAATATATGTTTTGTTATAGTTACTATGCAGGTGATGACCATACATTTTAAAGAAATGGTAGTAACATCCTTTTGAAGATGAAACCAGCCGTTCCTGTGAACTCACAAGTCATTTCTGCTTTGAGGTTGGTTTTGTAGTCCATACCTTCTTCTGAGGACAGAAATCCATTTATACATACTGCATGTAATAAGCTTATATTGACACGCTGTATGACATGTCACTATTGGGTATGTAGAGTGTTTGAAGCCACTGACGACTGCTTTATTTGATGCATTGGTTTTAAATGTTTATCTAGTTATAGTCATAGGTTTTAACTTTATGTTCCACGTTAGATTTTATTAAAGTAACAGTGTAAAAATAATTTACAGTGAATAATTAGAGTAAACTCAGGAGCAAGAACAGCTGACGTGGTGACGTCATCAAGTCAGCTGCTGGTCCATCGCAGAAAGACCGTCCTCCCGTTGTCCCGTCCTCCGGAGTCTGGACTCCCAAGACCAGACTCCAGAAGAACACAAGTCTGTAGTCCTGTACTTTGAATTGAGAAATGCCGTATGCTTCACGTGTTAAAGCTGCATTATCTCTCCTGACCACCAGGGGACTACTCATCTGGTTGTATAGAAGTATTTTCTACATAGGATAAAGCTACAATCTCTACGGACCACCAGGGGGTTGTATAGAAGTCTATGACACAATGACACCTCACTACTTTATGTTCATTTCATAAATCATGCTCCATTTAGAGTCAAACAGACCATAAAGTGGGTATGCTTTAAGGCGGGGCTACAAGTTGATTGACAGGTTGCAGACAAGAATTGTAGTTTAGCTTTTCTTTAAGAAATTGTACTTTCTTGATTTTTGTCATTTCTTTTTTTACTCCTGGTTGATGCACTTATTGTAAGTCACTTTGGATAAAAGCGTCCGCTAAATGTAATGTAAGATGTGCACTACAGCTTGATTCTATCAAAATATTAAAGTGCTTAGAAAATAACCTAACGTGGGAGTTTATCAACACTCCGATCTAAAATAATTTTAGCACAAGGCCCGTTGAAAAGAAATACCATTCCTTGGAATGGCTAAATCAGTTTGTACTGCTTGTATGGTAAGCAGTTTCAAATTCAGCCAGACAAATTCTGCATGCATATCAATAATGCTCTGATAAGGTGATGTTTTGTCTCAGCGCCTCCATAGTTTATGGAGCGTCTCATTGAGTCACAGCTCAGCACATCCCTCCCCTTCAGGACCTTGTTCAGCTGCTTGGACCTGGTGGCGGTGGGTCAGTACGCTAAACGTGCTTAAACAGTCTGAAGGTGATCATGCGCTCTATATTCAATGACGAAATTAAATAACTAATACCATTGCATTTCACGTTAACCTTTCAGGAGCTGCCATTGTTGTTCAGAACTAACATTTGCCTCCATTTCATTTCACACATGGGACGATACCTCCACATGAATACTTCAGCACTAGGGGCCAAGCTCATCATTCTCACTGGGCTACTTACAGTGAGCATTGTTCACAGAAAACACTGTGGAGACTTTGCCGTGGGAAAGGTTGGAAACATTGGCCCAACTGAAAGGGCAGCTCTGAAAAATATTTAATTATCTAACTTATTACATCCTGAAATAACTCATAAAAGGCCCCCAAAGCACTTAGAATTTGCCAATCAGCTGTATACCCTACGGTTTTACTTCAGGAGAAAGCAGAATAAGCTGATGAGGTGGGTGTGACAACCGGTGTACATAATCAGCTATATTAAGATGGCCCGTTGAACCTTGTAGGGTTATGGTGAACCTGTTTGTATCCTCGTTGTGTTTCTTCTCCTGTGTCATCCTCCAGCTATAGTGATGTTCACTTTGCCCAAAACGGAGCTTGAGGAGTTCTTATGTCTCCTGGTGTTCTCATATTTTCTGTGTCTTCATATCTCTTCCTCCATAACTGTCCATGTGGATCTGTTTGTGTGGATCTGTCCGTGTGGAAATGACTTTGGCCCGAAAGCTGAATCTATTTTAGGACACTGATTGGCTAAATTGTATATCAATCATTTATATCTTTAATCAGTGATAGGCAGTGATGTTTCTTTGACCCGCCTCTTCTGGCCCAAAACGAGTTGGCCCCAGCTGAGACATGCAGACAGGTGGAGAGGACGTGTAGGATGTCCAGGAAAAGCAGATATCCTAATTTACAAATATATCTGGGTATATTCCATATCTTCAAAACACAAATATTGACAACTTGTATAAATATAATTTATATTTTTCAAACTTTTGTATACTTTTTTTTTCGTGGCTCAAGGTGTGGCCCTCTATTGGCCAGCCGCCACTGGTTGATATGCTTTGTGATGCGTGGATGGACCGAGGGACGGACCTGGGCTCATGCCCCAAGTACTGTTGGCAGATCTTAATGTGTTTCCTGGTTCGGCTGAACATGTAATTCCTGGAGCCTGATCACTGTCTACTGCGTGTTCACTTTGCAGAGAGCTTTAGTTTCGTCAAGGAGAGTCCTTCAAACACTATCCCACAGCTATAGAAGTGGTTTGTTTCTTTATGATTCAGATTTAAGAATGACAGATTTGATACAATACATCTTCAAAGAGTCAACACACCCTTTACATATTTTACAGATTAATCAAATACTAGATCTAATGTGATACATGTTAAGCTTTTTCCCTCCGTAAAACACAAGGGGACATTTCACAGACCGTACAAATCAGAGCTCTGAAGTCAAACTCTCTGTAAGTCATTGATGCACAAATCTCCATTTCCGTTGGCATCTGTTAGACTTCATCAGACATGATTGTTTACTATGACCCTTTCTCCATCCCACAAACATTTCTGCTAAATAAAATGCAACAGGTTTTATGGCACATCACATAAAATGTGCCAACAGTGAGACGGCTGCGATAAAACACTCCATTTGAGATGTCCTGCCTTTCTCATCTAGCCTGCTTTCAGAGTGCAGGCAGCCGTCTGATTGTCACCTGAGCCCGGGGCTGACAGAGATTACCTCTGCACCGGCATTAATAAAACGAGACGCTCTGTCACTTCCAGAAACAAAGAATGGAGCCGGACGACACTGCTGGCATGTGTCGGGCATCGTATGCTAACCTTTTGTGGCAAGAGGCAATGATTTTAAAATAGGGTTGTCTGTGAGCACAAACAGAGGACTGAGGGTAAACATTTCACGACAAATAAATCCAATATGCTGCGAGCAGCGGGGGAAAGACTTGGACGGTCCATTAACACAGGAATATTATGAAGTTTGCTTTTGTCTTGCTGCATTTGCTCAATCCAATTCCTAACTCTGCTATGCCTTGGCCAGTAGAAAGGCAAACGCTCTCGTCTTGATGATCAGATCACATTCTCTGAAACTCTATGGGAGGCTACAGTAAATACGAAAGTCTGATTTTTAAACCAGCATATCTCCATTGTGTGTGCCATATCAAATAACTTTTATCCTCTTTACTTCCTTGCTGACACCACAATAGATTCCACATATGCAGGCTGAGGGAATCATTGCATTTGAGTTATGTCCCTGATTCAGCTTCCTTTGGGTTGATTTAAAGCCCAAGTCCTGTAAATCAGATATAATGCACGGCCACTGTTTCTCAGATGTGTCACATTTCTATTCACGGAAGCTATTCGGAAGACGAAAGCAGTCGGAACTTGTTAATTTATCATGGAGTAAGGTTGCCCCGGGGGGGAAGGGATGAGAGTGGACCGCAGACATTACACATCCTCCAGGAGTGGGTGGTTTCCAGTCAGCAGCTGCTACCCGCTAACGTCAGTTATCACTATGCTAAACTGCTCCTTTAAGGTGGGTGCTGTCACGCCCTGACACTGATACACTCTGATGTCACCACATAGCCTCACACCTCTGCATTCACTCAACATTTAGACAGAACAATTCTGCAGGTTAAAGAGAGTTGTTGGAGGACAGTGCTGATGTATGCTGACAGACGAGGGAAAGTTGTGGCGCCCTCTGAGTCGAAGACGTGAAGATAGTGAAGCCCGGGACCACAGTCAAGATCTAATTTGTGTTTTAAGTGTTCCCTTCGTGTTTATTCACTAGTGTATAAACAAGCACAAGATACAGCTATTTCATGATTTAAGATTGGCCCGAAAGTGTGAGGAAGAACTGGAACTAATGAACTCAGTAGCCCCAAATCAAACCAATGGAACTAAAAAGTTGCCAAAGGCAGATTGCAAATAACGTATTTAGTAATCTCTTCCAATATATTCTTTGAAAAATTGAAAAATATCCATGCAAGGCAATTCAAACATGGTAGCAAGCATATTTCTTTATCTGATAAACACCAACAAACAAACCAGACCGTTTAGTACAATAGTTTATTTCGTAAACTATACAACAAAGTATCAAGCTTCCAGTTTCTAAAATGAATAGGTGTGCTGAAAATAATCAACATTAGTTCTGGTATCTGGCATCAAAAGAAGGACACTGCACTTGTAACCATATCCTGTATACACACAGATTCAAGGTTTGAATGTTTTTACGTGGTTAATACTGAAACGGAAAACAGTAACAGAACTGAAGCCTTTGGCCTAACTCTAACCTGCATGTTTAATACTATTTTGAATTGTGTATCTGAAGACATCCATTGCATAGTACCTTACTCTCTACATAATAGTGTCTTTCCATTTGACTTTTTAAAAACAGGTTTAAAGACTTTTCACAGTACAGTAACCATTTGGGAAATATTAGGGAAGAAATTATGCTGCTGATTTTATTTCAGTAAAGTTTTATTAGCATGATTATTGTGTTTACAGTACACTTTTATTTTGGCTAATGTCTTTCGTAATAAAGTGAAGCTTTGAACTGAATGCAATAGTATGATGTGTTTTATGAATTTGTAATGACATCCAGCTGTGAACATCATTGGTATTGACGCGGTTGTGTGAGCCGTCCTTCGGTCTAGACACACTGCACTCCGGCGTCCTCGTTGTGATTGCAGTTGTGAATACCAACTCCTGAATGTCGGCAGCTAAAGATGTCAGACTCTGTTCCTAAGCATCCAAGCTCATCCAGCCAGATCTTACCGGAACCTATAGAAGTGAGAACAAAACATGCATCAGATGCTTTTCTATACATTAAAGTGCAAGAATAGAAGTTACTCTATATGTTCCTGTGGTGTAATTTTACTGTCAACATCTTATGTAAGTAAAACTACAAAGAAAGGACTAGTAAAGGATAGCCTAATTTTTACAAAAGTATATACTGTTGGGTTGCTTAATCTAACATCATTTTAATGGTTAGTCCAGGTGTTCTGCATCTTTTCTTTTCTTTAGATTTTGTTTTGTAATGACTTATTTACTTATACGAAACTCAGTGTGGACCATTTTAAAGTTCAAAACAATGATGAAGGATGTAAGTGTGCACACACAGTTGCAATAGCTTGTCCAGCTACGCTGGGCATTACTGACCAACAAACATGAATGCACCCCAAACTAACTGAGCAGAACTATCTGCTTTTAGTGAAGTGGCCCATTATGTAGTGGCCAGATATATACACGACATATGCATGTATTTGATGGATGATCAGCATGTATTATTGATCCAGCGAGAGGTCATAAGCATACAAGTCACTCCATTATTCAAACTCATGGACTGGGAGGTTCGACTTTATTGAGTGTTATAACGGCGTAACAAACACAAGCATATCTGAGCAGTCCAGTGTCGGTCAACACACGTGATAGCTTGTGGTGTTTCGGTTTAACGAGTGACCGTGTTAACTGGTGACTCTCAGTCGGATGCGTTGGTTGTACCTTGTGGTGAAGGGACCCGTTGAAAACGACAAACATAGAGACCCTCAATCTTTTCAAAATACAGACGCCTTTGTGTTTATTATCTACAGTACACCGAGTTACTACTAATACGAGCAACTGTGGACGCATTCGACTGCAGGTCCCTAGTTAACACGGCCACTCAGTAAACTGAAACACCTGATGCTCTGAAACGGTCCTGTGGGGATTCTGTGGAACTTGAGTCAGCTGCTTCTGACAAACAAGCATTTGAATGCTGGTACTAGTTTGTATTCAAATGTTTAAGGCGTGCTGACTCGTCTGAATGGCTCGGCCACAATTCCCTTCCATTGCCAACATGGCCAGTAAAAGGCTCTGTCCTATACTGTTATCTTTCTCAGTAAATTAAGTTTGGAGTTAAACAGCAGTGTATCCATCTTTCCAGCGCTTCCACATACAGTAGGTACCGATGTTGAGCACAGGTTTGGACATCTATTGCTGGGAGAGGGGTGTGAGCTTCTTACCTGGGTTGGCGACATAGGTGGAAACGGCCGTTCGGTAGCCCAGCATCTTACAGATCACTTTTCCATCTACGGTGTCAAAGCTGTCGTCACACACGGTGCCCCAGACTCCTTCGAAGTTCACCTCCACTCGGCCTCTGGATTTCCCCGGCACCAGACGCACAGCCACTGTGGTGACACAAGGTTACAGCTGGTTAAAGTTCCCGGTAGCTTCAAGTTATTCTATTTTAAAAGTGTTGTAGCAGTTTCGTTAAGATAAATATTGTTCTCAACAACATGCATAATTACACTCTTTTGGAGTTCCTCTGTCTCCCGTGTCTCCTTTAGGTCCTGGTGGTCCGGGACGACCTGTGGAGGAAACATTTTCAAATATATCTTCCAATCAGACTGATGGTTTATATGAGCTGGTGAGAACATATTTGTAACTGCAATGCTTCGCAGAACACATCACATAATGAAGAAACCTGTGATTGTAAAACACACTCACCTTCAGTTCCATTGAAACCAGGAAGTCCATTCACACCTGATGACAACATGATATCACTTTAAAGATATTGGCAGGACATCATTCACTTCAGTTACAGAATGTGGCTGTATATATATATATATATATATATATATATAATATAATATATCTGTAGTAGTTAACGCTTTTTACCTGCTTACAGGTTTAATTGAGGCAAATTAAAAGAGTTGGAAACTCTCCAGTAAGCGAGAGTGTGAACGAGCAAATTCAAAATAACTATCGTCATCTCTCTATCCTTTAATTAATATATATATATATATATATATATATATATATATATATATATATATATATATATATATATATACTTTTTGGGGAGGGGGAGCGATTAACATCTCTCTTATTCTGCCTGTTTTGTGAGATACATGCCTAAAAGGGGGATAACTTTCGTGTATCTGGCAACACTGAGATCAGTCGACCAATGACTGTTCAGGTAGAACGTAAGGGAGATACCATTTACAAAACTTGTAAGGGGTAAAAACTAGTTTGTGAAAAACCCAGAGAAACGCAAATATCAGACAAAGCAAAATCCCGGACGTTTTTGGAAACCCTGCCAGACGCTATTTTTGGGTCTCAGGAAACAGGACATGTCTGGGAAATGAGGACGTCTGGTCACCTTAAAGTTGTTGATCTCACAATCTTCCGGGCCAAATAAGGAGGACGTATTGGCTCATTATGTCTAGAAACATGTATTTATATGTCTGTTTTAGCAGCTCTGGAGGAGGACCCACCGTGTACCGTATAGTTAGAAACTACGCGGCGGTGCTATTAATTATTTAGCTAACGTCCAAACCCCAAACACTCACCTTGGGCCCCACGGTCCCCCTTCTCTCCCTTTGTACCTGGACCTTGATTCCCAGGTTCTCCTGGGAGCCCAGGTGTACCGATTGGACCTGCATTAACACACACACACATACACACACACACACACACACACACACACACACACACACACACACAAACACACATAGAGGAGTTGCATAACAGTGTATTTTAACTGACTGATATAAAAGTAGAAACTCTTTTCTCCATGTTTAGTAGTTATCTGCTTTTAACATTTTATTTTAACCTCTTTGTTCACACTTTCCAGAAGAAAGTACAGTCTACCATTTATGTTATGGGTACAAATAAATATTTCATTAATGCAAGCTGTGCAGATTGTATCATTATACATGACACAGCGTATTAAACAGCACTGTGTCAGCGATATCACAGATGATACCCAGAAGTTAAAGGAGGAAGAGAGACCAAAATTCATAATTTCATGACTGAAACTTGCTGATAGATTTCTTTTCCATCGAGGAACTGCGGCTCTGTAAAGTCGTTTGCTATACAATATTTACAGGAAGTATACTGACGATTATTTAACATGTTTCTACCCTGCTTATAGTAGAACAGATTTTTTAGAAAGAAACGTTTTTTTTAAACAGCTTTAATGTATTTATTCATTTAATATGTTCATTAAAAAAAGACTAAAGGGGAATGTCAACATGTTTTTGCTCATAGCCTCTCATACCCCCATCTTTATTCAATGGGCTTCATATGTACGATGACAATAAGAGCAAAACAATAAACCCAGACAATAAATGAGGCTCTTAACATGAAGATCTTGAACAAGTGTTTAAAATGTGTGTGCTTATGTGCTGAGGTGTGTGTGTTCCTGCTCCCACACTGTCCTATAAGAGTCCGAGGGCTGTCCTCCTATAGGAGCATTGTCTGAGGGCTGTCCTCCTATAAGAGCGTAGTCTGAGGGCTGTCCTCCTATAGGAGCGTAGTCTGAGGGCTTTCGTCCTATAGGAGCGTAGTCCGAGGGCTATCCTCCTATAGGAGCATAGTTTGAGGGCTGTCCTATAGGAGCGTAGTCCGAGGGCTGTCCTCCTATAGGAGCGTAGTCTGAGGGCTTTCGTCCTATAGGAGCGCTGTCTGAGGGTGGT
Organism: Liparis tanakae; assembly: GCA_036178185.1. Classification (NCBI taxonomy): domain Eukaryota; kingdom Metazoa; phylum Chordata; class Actinopteri; order Perciformes; family Liparidae; genus Liparis; species Liparis tanakae. The sequence continues at coordinate 1,185,480 of CM070107.1, forward strand.
CCTCCTATAGGAGTCTGAGGGTTGTCCTCCTATAGGAGCGTAGTCTGAGGGCTGTCCTCCTATAGGAGTCTGAGGGTTGTCCTTCTATAGCAGCGTAGTCTGAGGGCTGTCCTCCTATAGGAGCGTAGTCTGAAGGCTGTCCTCCTATAGGAGCGTGGTCTGAGGGATGTCCTCCTATAGGAGTCTGAGGACTGTCCTCCTACAGGAGCGTAGTCTGAGGGCTGTCCTCCTATAGGAGCATAGTATGAGGGCTGTCCTCCTTTAGGAGCGTAGTCTGATGGTGGTCCTCCTATAGGAGCGTAGTCTGAGGGCTGTCCTCCTATAGGAGTCTGAGGACTGTCCTCCTATAGGAGCATAGTCTGAGGGCTGTCCTCCTATAGGAGCGTAGTCTGAGGGCTGTCCTCTTATAGGAGTCTGAGGACTGTCCTCCTATAGGAGCATAGTCTGAGGGTGGTCCGCCTATAGGAGCGTAGTCTGAGGGTGGTCCTCCTATAGGAGTCTGAGGGTGGTCCTCCTATAGGAGCGTAGTCTGAGGGCTGTCCTCCTATAGGAGCGTAGTCTGAGGGCTGTCCTTCTACAGAAGCGTAGTCTGAGGGTGGTCCTCCTATAGGAGCGTAGTCTGAGGGCTGTCCTCCTATAGGAGTCTGAGGGCTGTCCTCCTATAGGAGCATAGTCTGAGGGCTGTCCTCCTATAGGAGCGTAGTCTGAGGGCTGTCCTCCTATAGGAGTCTGAGGGCTGTCCTCCTATAGGAGCATAGTCTGAGGGCTGTCCTCCTATAGGAGCGTAGTCTGAGGGTGGTCCTCCTATAGGAGCCTAGTCTGAGGTCTGTCCTCCTATAGGAGCATAGTCTGAGGGCTGTCCTCCTATAGGAGCGTAGTCTGAGGGTGGTCCTCCTATAGGAGCGTAGTCTGAGGGCTGTCCTCCTATAGGAGTCTGAGGGCTGTCCTCCTATAGGAGCGTAGTCTGAGGGCTGTCCTCCTATAGGAGCGTAGACTGAGGGTGGTCCTCCTCTCCTCTCTACCCTCATGTTGGGCTGGAGTCTTTCATCCTTTGCGTCTCTTTACTGATCTGCCGCTGCTCTCCAGTCCTCTTAACTGCTTTTAATGGCTTGTCCAGCGACCTTGAGTACCTTGAAAGGCGCCTTATAAAATAAATGTATTATTATAAGTGTAACGTTAGGGCAACTTAATGCAATTTGTAAGTATTTGCTAATTAGCGCAAACAAACTATATGGTTCGTACCAAGGATTCCACACGGCTCCAGCAGACATCTGTCCTACTGTTTGCAAATATGATCTATATGATACTTTACAATAAATGAATGAAGTTTTACTGAAGCAGTGAAGCAGGTGACTGCAGTGTTTCTTAAATAGGGGCAGCGCCGCCGCTCCCATAACGCGCACTATGCGCTGCGCTGCGCGTAGGGCACCAAGTCCTGGGGAGGGCACCACAAAATAGTCAACTAAAACAACCCTCACAGTTATAATAATTATAACGGCGATATTATTTCAGTCTATGGCTCGCATCGCTCTGCCGTGCTGTGCGCGCCGACACATCCGCGTTTAGCGCACAGGTGAGCACACATTCTCACAAGGCTTACATCATAACAATAACAACTAGAAAATGCATTTCCTGCTGAAAATGCGTTGGAATGCTGAAAGTTTGAAGCTGAAAAGTAAAAACTAAATTCCTGAAAAAGGTTTGAAAATAGCTGAAAATGTCTGAAAATAGCTGAAATATTAAATGAATAACTGAAAATGTCTGGAAATAGCTGAAATATGAAATGAATAACTGAAAATAGCTGAAATATGAGATGAATAACTGAAAATGTCTGGAAATAGCTGACATGTGTTTTTTTAAAAGCTGGACATAGCTTAAAATAGCTGCCAACAGCTAAAATAGGCTGAACATAGCTTAAACATCTGAACATATCAAAAAGGGAAACTTCTTGCTAAAGTGTTGAACAAACATATTGGGTAGAAATATATAACTGGAAAAGATAAGCAAAACGTTATCTTCTAAATATTCAAAGATATGAATCACAATCCAAGAAATGAGAGAGAGGGGGAAAAGTCAGACATGAGAACAAGAGAGAGAAAGGAATTGAGAGTCAGAAGGAGAAAGATAAATAAAAAAGAGAGGGAGAAACCATGGTGAAGGATGGACGAGAACTAAACACTGAGTGGATTTTCTACAAAAGCACTTTTTAAACCCTTTAAAAAAACAAGATCAAATCACCACAATAGTAGAATCAGAGAGGAAAGATTCAGCCGAACGCGCCAATATGTTTTTTCTTTTTGTGGGTTAAATGTGACCTGAGAAACTGAAGATGGTTCTCCTGATATCTCTCCATTTAAAGAAACGCACACAGGGCCTCACACACACGCACAAACGTTGTTCTGTGTGTGGGTGTGGCTTGCAATGTATGATAAACAAGAGCGTGTGTGAGATCCGCCACTGATTAGCCTAACGTGAAACACCTGTGAATCTTCAGAACTTGACAGAATACCATAACTCCAATCGCAAAAGTAACGTGATTTTGAGAGGCACAAGGCTTTTGTGAACGTATAAATGTCCTTAAATATTTTTTAGGTTAAGAAATGAGAGTATAGTCGCAGTTCAGAAAATGCTCCTGTTTGCTTCAAAAGAGTTGAAAGGTGCTCAGAATTACAATGGAGATGACTGAGGAGAAAGCCGGACTTCTCCCCTCGTTAAGGCTTCTCTCGAAAAATCTGGGAAACTGTTGGATTCCACAGTCACATTTCTACGACAAGCACAAGATTCCCTACTACTTTATCACACAATTATGTCTATAGAGTAAGAATTGTGGCCGTAGTTCCGCAAGATTCTAAAGCAGCGCTGCCCTCTACCGATGACATCACAGCTCTAGACTTACACACACACACCCATTGTAAACGTCAAGAGGAGCGTCAAAAGGAGCGGAAAAACACATAAAATAATAACAATTAAATAACTATACAAGAAATGAAAGGAAGATGAATTACAAGGTTATAGCTAACACATGTGTCAACATTTTAAACGTGGAATTGTGTCTTTAGCTGAATGTATGCCGATATAGTAAGCTTTTAAAGTTGAACAAGTTGAAGTGGATTTGAAGATTTCTCTCATTGGATCCCATTTATTATTTATTCCCTAAAGAAATTAATAATTTGAAAATTTGAAAAGATAAAAAATATTTGAAAATATACAGCAATAGCTGAAGGCTATCTGAACATATGAAAAATTAAATTGCTGAATTTGCTGAACGTATGAAGATATTGTACGCTTTTTAAAGTTGAAGAGTTTCTCCATAGGAACTGATGAATTTAAAATAACATAAATGTATTTAAATATACACAAAGACTACTGAAGCATTCCAACTAATAAACAGTTTAAATAAAGATTACAAGAACAATAGTTGGACTGCTGAAGCATTCCAACTAATTACAAGAACAATAGTTGGACTGCTGAAGCATTCCAACTAATAAAGATTACAAGAACAATAGTTGGACTGCTGAAGCATTCCAACTAATTACAAGAACAATAGTTGGACTGCTGAAGCATTCCAACTAATATGTGCATTATTACAGGATAATAACCATAAGGAAACCCACCAGCAGCTCCTTTCTGCCCAGGTTGTCCGATGGGTCCCGTTCCCCCCTTTGGTCCTTGAGGGCCAGGAACACCACTGTCACCTAGAAAGAAGAAAACAAGTGAGTGATCTACTGGTGTGATCTACTGGTGTGATCTATACTAGTGTGATCTACTGATGGGGGGGGGGGGGGTATTTGGGTGCTGAAGATTACCAAACGTATGGATTCATTATGAACTGATTATACTTCACCTTCACTGCCCTCTCCTGAACTCACCTTTGGAACCTTTCTCTCCTGGCATGCCTTGAAGCCCATTTGTTCCCGAAATACCAGGAGGTCCTGAGGGCACATTACGCAACCTAATATTCAATTCACTTTCTTCGATACAGCCCAATATCACAAATTAAAAATTTGCCGCCGTGGGCAGGCGTGTGCAGAGATAGACCCCCAGTGGTGCTCAAGCTCCTCCCCTTTTGCCCTGGATGAGAAAACTGCCCCTTTTTCTGGAGACCAATTCATCAGTATTTATGAATAAAAATTACTTTCGCTTTTATCAATTCCCTCCAAATGTGTTTTGATATCCGACGGGGCTTTTTTAAAAATGGTATATGACTACCCATGAGCCAATCAAAACGCTTGTACTGTCATTGCTATGTAATAATTCATATTTATGCATAAGGAAAATGTAAGCTAGCTGTCTACTCCTACCAAGAGGAGATGAGACGCAGGTCGAGGACCGAATAATTAGTGTAATGCTGCTTATGTTTCAACTCTGGCTTGAGCCCCTGCCCCCCAACATGTCTGTGCACGTGCCTGACCGTGGGCTTTACAATCTGTACACATACGACATCCTGACCTTTGACCTCACATCAGATCAGGAACAACATAAAAAGGGAAAAAAACGTTCACAGGGAAAAAGGTGAAGAAACCTTCAGGAGAGCAACAGAGGAGTAGCCTGACGATGTCATACTCAGAATTCTAGTCAGAATGTGAGTCTGAGACCGCTCCGTTGGGCTGTGATTATGGGGCGTGTCTCAACAGAACCAGGAAAGCAATTGCCTCTTCGCTCAATTGGATAGAGCTACAACCAATCAGAGCAACGTAGTATGTGACGTGTTTTAAGCGACGCATAGTTATTGAACTCAACTGCACGCACACTGGAAGAAGCAAGCACCTTTTGATGACGTAATTGGTTACGTTACTGTGGATCATCTGTCCGTCATCGTATAAAGCCCGCCCTGACAATTTCATTGGCCCGTTCAATTTTTGACCGGAGAATAATTTCTCCCCAATGGAGCGACTCCAGACCCAACTTCCCGACCAAATTTCTTCAGGGCGGGGCTAAGTTCGGTCTGGTGTCCAGGCTAACAGAGGAGGATAACATCATAAAAAGAAAAAGGAAGCGTAGAAGAGAACAATTAATTTCCTGTCCTTCTTATGATTCTGACCCGGGGTTGATGAACTCTGGTCGGGTTCTGACCGCTCGATGCTTTGCAGTTCAACCTTGGCAGTTAGCCTGAAACCTCAAATCCATCCTCATGCACTCTGGTTCCTGACACTGGCTTTAAGTCCATACGCAGCCCACCTGGTATGAGGCTGATGGAGGTCAGCTGGCCCTCCAGGTTGTGTGTGCTGGTGTTGAGCCGGTTCAAGTCTGACCTCAGCTGAGCGAGAGGCCCTTCCCCCCCACACAGGCTGCTCACCTGTGTTCATGGCGGAAACACAACTTTGATTTTCAATGAATGCTGTAAAACACGATCACATCAAACACATTGGTATCAAAGTTTCCATGAGACATGTCATTAGATCTCTCTGCCAACGCTGATGAACTGAACACGATGTGCATTTAAAATAATGTTTCAAGCGCTCATTCAACTATATAATATAATATAATATATCCAATGACACAGGGTTCCAAATACATGTGACCTTCGGCACCCAGGAAGGAGACAGGAAGTCCCCAGAAAGCATCATGTGAGGAATTTAGAGGGAGTTCTAAAATGTTGTTGTTTTTGGAGAGAGAGAGAAACAGTTTGTAGGGTTATTTAGATTTGACACTCAGACTAGTGTTAATGACGTTAACACTTCTCAGTGTAATGTTATCACTATCTTCAGTGATACTTTACATTTAGCTGACCCTTTCATCCAAAGTGACTTACAATGATGTTACATTCACGCACTGTAGACACAGCTACAGGGAGCAGTCCAGGTTCAGTGTTTTGCTCAAGGACACATCGACTAGGGCAGAGATTGAACCACCAACCCCCTGATTGAAAGACAGAGCTGCTAACCACTAACTCACAGTGGTCCTTTAACACTGTGTGGATAGGGACCCTATGTTTACTGGCTTAATGTTAATGTACTCTTTCATTTCACTGTGCAGCTTTTGACTCACTCACATTAGCCCTCTGCAATTCAGTGTTTCAAGACAGAAAAACATCACGAGTGTAAGTTGAACTCAGTAGAAAGTTATTCTAAAATGTTGCTTCTGCTGAATTATCAACATTTGATTTAAAAAAAGGGATTTAGAGAAACTTAGTGCAATCTTTCCAGATTTAAAACGCGCATGATTGAAATGAGAAGGAGGGGGCGGAGCTTTCCAGAGTGACAGTGAACATTGTCATCACTGGGGTTTTACTCTTGCTCTAGTTAGAGAGTTAATATACTTTTACACAGATGTTTTAACACTGGGGAATTTACTGTGTGGGGAGCATTATTATACATAATCTACATCCCACTCACTGCTTCCATAGCTGTGCTAGTTCCAGCCTGTATGCTAAGCTAAGCTTACCCAGACTCCAACTTTGTAGTGAACACACACACACAACAGATCCATATGAAAAAATAAGTCCATGCTCTAATATGTTGAAGTATTTGTAAAGATGTACAGACTTTTGAAGTGAAATAAAAACTTAACTAACTGAAGCTATATACAAAAGTAAAAAGTTCAGTTAAATGTTACATATAAACAGCAGCAGGACCTGGCTCTTCAGGGCCCAGAGGTTGACCCTCAGGGTCTTGGTTTCTTGAGTGTTGTTGGAGAGCAGAGTTTGAATGTAGTCATCACCCAGAGGGATGGAATTGGACGTCTGCTTCTCCAACCTGGGATCATAAAACGAAGACCCCAACTTGATAACTGGGACAGAGGAGAGAATAACCATCAGTAGGCTGACAATATGACTTTGTAGAGAACAATCCGTTACACAAACTCTTCAACACATCACATGTAAACATGATAACAAATACTAATACTAATAAGCATACCTTTATAAAGGAGAAAGACATTGAGGGCGCTCTGGAAGATGAGGAAGAGGACAATGATATTAAAACACCACTTCTGTCTTCTGGGCCGTGCCGGCTTCAGATCTGAAACACACAGGAAGCACAATGGGCACCACACTTTGCAAAATCCTTGGAAAATAATTATCCGGTGAGAAAAAGTAGCCGCGATCATCCAGTTGAGCTTTAAATACTTGGACAATCAGTGTAAAAATGTCAGCTGTGAATTAAATTAAAATCTTGGGGGAATTATTTTTAGTTGGAAAAAATTTCATGAAAGTGGGCCTGAGTGAGAGTTTCAGAGATGTGTTTTTACTTGACAATAAAGGATTACTGTATCTATAAGTCGTGAGATAAGCACATCTTTGCCTCATTTGTGTACATCTTCACGGCCATTTCCGTAGCACTAAATATTATCTTCGAGAAGGTACTTTATAAATGAGACGAAATACATTCATTCATGGCTAACTCTTTCTTTTAATTTCCTCAGTTATACGAGCAGAATATATGCTAGCCTAAAGCTAGGCTATGATAACGAGAACAATACGAACATGTCGGCGCCCTCCTGTGGCTCACAGCAGGAGCCTAGAGATACAAAAAAAGACAAGGGAAGAAATCCTGGGGGGGAAATAAGGGACCCAAATAAAATCTCCCTGCGACCAACCTGTGGGTCCCAACCCAGTGTTTGGGAATGAGTGTGTCAGAATAATGTGTAATATGCTCTGAGGGGGTAAGTGATGTTTTTGTTGCTGTTTCATTTGTTTTCAGAAAGTGTTACAGCTCAATTGCCAATGTTGCCAAAGATTACATGAAAAATCACGTCAGTGAAGTCCTTCCCCTTTTTCCTATGGATGAATCTTCATCTCTCCATCACACATGACTAACTCTGCTTTCTCCCCGGAGTCCTTCTGACTTCAGGTCTCATGGGGTCATGTGACCCTATGAGACGGCATAGATCCCATCTGCTGATGGACCTTCGATGGTTGGATCGTGAGTTCCTGTCGCCAGCTGTGCCACTGCCCTGCTGGGACTCCGCCCACTCCTCCACTTGGGAGGTCTCCAAACTCTCCATCGTGGAATATGCCTAAATATGAACTATTGATAAACTGTCAGATTCCTTGAATGTATTTTAACTCTAAATCTGTCCTTCTGTACACATTACATCTATTGCATCTGTCCATCCTGGAGAGGGATCCTCCTCTGTTCTCTCCTGAAGGTTTCTTCCCTTTTTCCCCCTGAAGGGTTATTTGGGAGTTTTTCCTGGTCCGATGTGAGGTTTTGGGTCAGGGATGTCTATGTGTACAGATTGTAAAGCACTCTGAGACAAATTTGTAATTTGTGAAACTGGGCTATACAAATAAACTGAATTGAATTGAATTGAATTGAATTGAATTGAATTGAATTGAATTGAATTGCACGTTATTGTTGTTTTGAAAAGATATGCGGTTTAAAACTCTTTATTACCAAATAGTTGAACTTGTTTTGTTTAGTTTTTCACAGGTTGCACTTTATTGTAATTATCGTAAAAAGGTATTTAGTGAAAAACCACAATAAGCTAAATGCTGCATCGATAGAACTGTATCTGTATTATAATAAAGTGATTGAAAACTTTTAGAATTCTTTTTTCTGATGAAGCAATCTGGTTTAATTAAAAGTGACAGCTATATATATTTATAACATTATAAGTACCTTAACCACACCATCTAGCTAATCTGTTGGGCTGCACCTATCTTGACAAGCTCAACAAGCTTCTTTTGTAAATGTTTACCACATTTTTAGTTTTGCGTTATGTGATCGCTGTATTGACAATGAATTAAATGTTTCTTATGATAATTAAAATGCCAACTGTAGTCCATATCGTGTGTGATTCTTTTATGCAGAGCTGTGGGGCTCATACTTAGGTGGAATACAGGAATATATTTAGGATTCAGTTCTTATTCTTAGACTGAAAGAAGGAGCTTAAACATTTCTAGAATTAGACAAAAAGTGTTTTTGTGTTATCCCCATCGTGTAATTAATACTCTTGCTGAGGAGTTAAACCAATCAGATATGAGCTATTGAGTTGTTCTGTCCACGTAGTTAATTAAAGTCTGTTACTGCAGGCTCTTATAAATGTACTCCTCTGAATCGGAGCCATGGGACTCACCCTCGGGCTGGAAGCTGTAGAGGTCGGTCATGTCGAACAGCGGGTTGCTCTGGGTGTACGACGCTCCATCCTGCTGATCCGTGGACGTCTCCATGCTCTCAAGAAAGGCCACAATCACCCTCACTTCCTAGTTCAGGAACTCTTATAACACACAACACATGATGCCAGGAAAACACCATCCACCCCAGATTGCAACAGAATCTGTGAAAGAACTAACATGGACAGAAGTAGAGGAAGGAACTGTGAGGGTTTGTAGCTGAGGCGGGCAAACGCACAGCAGGAGAGCAGAAAAAGGAAGTTGGTACTGAGACCACACATGCAAGGCCTTGCAAAACAGTAAATGAAATACAGTTCAGTATTTATTATCACGGTTTGATTGACCGATGAGACCTTTATGTTACTGTTGTTGGTATTGCTTCGTCATTGTGTCTCATCTGGTACTGAAGGCATAATGGAACAATCTAGAACAAGTTGAGTCACATTCAACATGAATAGGTATATAAATAAAAGCAATATACTAAACTACATACCTACACACAGAAAAATAATGGTTCTTAAATGTTTCTTTAAAAGGCTTTGTGGTTCTACGAAGAACTATCACCTACTGAAGATTTTATTTTTCATTTGAGGCACCATTATAGGTTCTTTGAGGAACTCTTTAAGGAAATTGTTCTATAAAGAACCTTGTTTTGAAAGGTTCTTTGTGGAACCAGAAATGTTGCCTTAAAGAACAATTCTTTGAAGGTTATTTGAGACACCTGTATACGTTCTTTGAAGAACCCTTTACGGAAATGGTTCTTTAAAGAACCCTGGTTTGAAAAGTTATTTGTGGAACCAGAAATGGTTTTTCTATGGCATCACTCTGAAGAATCATTTTCATTTTCAGATGGCTAATTATTTTGTGCGTCGTGAGCAGATGTTTTGGGAGGTTGCTGAGCCTTTTTAGAGAAGATGTAACTATATATCTGATTATGTCTTTAGCAGGAACCAAGTAGACGGGCAGTGAGGAGAGGCGGCTGACACAACGGTCCTTTGAGTTTTATCATGGGAGTTAAAACAATAACAAGGAGAATACTTTCAGATTCCTTTGTCAAATATATAAACAGGGAATTCCAATGCAACGTGTGTGATCGCCCGCCACAAAAGTCCAAAGGCTGAGGGCTCTGCTCGTCATGTGTGGAAGCTCTTTGATGCTTTTTCCTTCTTCTGAACAACTGTTGAGTCAGAAGAGAAGAAATGATTAGTTATTGGTAAAAGAAACTGGAAGCTGCAGATTGAAAGTTTCCAGGTTTCACTTATTGCACAACTTCATTTTCCTTTTCATGTGTTGAGTCTCTCTGCGTAGCCTTCACTGACTCAGTAAATGTAGTAATATTGATTAGGACTGCTTTATAATAGATGACAAAAGAGTCTGAAATAGAGTCTGAAGATGGGAAGCAGCTGATTGGCTGGCCTGAACACCATGTGACCTGTCTAAGGTCATATAGGTAAAGCAAGAACATGTATTTGATATGTTATTACTTTTGTTACTAAGCATTGCAGACTGTCAGACATTATAATTCAGTAATGGTTGGCACTGTAACTTTAAATACATGTTGTTGTTCCTGTGATGATGTCATAGCACTTCATGCATTTCACTCAATTTTGTTTGATAGGCCAAAGGATAATCCAGCAAAAACAAATGTATTCGTCAATTAATTGTATGTGTTTTATAATAGTTAAATCAGTAAATCAACTTGAATACTTTACATTGGAAAGCTTAGCTGCGTTATTATGATGATAAGTGAGCCCTTATCTTATTACAGACGCTGTAACATCCACACAAACAGTTGAAGCCCCAAATATACATATTTATGATATTATCTTTCATATCAATAACTGCAGTGGCTGCGACAAATGACAATTTATTCGCAATACATTTTGGGAAAGTGACAGAAACATGACTATACAAACTCATGTGTCGGAACTCAAGTACCCCAATGAAATGAATATGTATATGAATATATGTTTAATGTTCATACCGTCGAGTTGATCACCCTTTCTGGGCTCGTGACAGTATTTATGTGTGCAGAAGAAGAAGAGGAGGAAAAGGAAAAGAAGAAGTTCAGTCACGTTTCCCTCCTGGTTCTTCATGTATGCTTTTATGACTCGGAATTTCCGCTTGTCTCAGCATTTTATGTCCATCATCACTCGCGTGGTCCCCTCGTCGTGCTCCCAGATGACCCTTCACCAGTGGGAACTGAATCTCACTCCGGTGTACTTTGGGTTATCGCTGTGAGAACTGTCGATGTGTTTGGATTAAAACAGGGGGGGGGGGGTTAAAGTGTAGATAAGGTGTGAGAGTTGAAGGGCTCTCACTCACTTAGAACCCTTACTGCCCCCTAGTGGCCATAGAGATACATACATGAAACTTTACTTTAATTTACAGGTCAAATATACAGATATGTAGCTCCTTCTCACATGGACGGATGTCGAGCAGTTACATGTCCAACATTCAACTCCACTAATGTTTGCCTTTATTTTAAAATAAGAGTCCACTGAGACCCAGAATGAACAAATCAATCCTCAAACAGCTTCGAAAGAACCACATCAGCTGCATGCAAGCACACTGACTTTGCCTTTATACAACATATCTCTTGCATATTCACGTCTTGCATCGTATTAAATCTGTACAAATTCTGTCTCTTAAATGTACAGCAAATATATCAATCTGAAGATGTGATCGTCAGATTGATATATGACTTTGACTTTTGACTTTGACTTTTGCCCATTTGACTTGAGTCTGCATGGTGTGGCTCATCTGGTTCCCTCCACGTTCTCCCTGTGGCAGGGGTGGGTTCTCTCCGGGTTCTACTTGTGGCAGTGTGGGTTCCCTTTGTGTTCTCCTTGTTGCAGTATGGGTTCCCTCCACCTTCTCCATGTGGCAGCGTAGGTTCCTTCCAGGTTCTACTTGTGGCATCATGGGTTCCCTCAAGGTTCTACTTGTGGCAGCATGAGTTCCCTCAAGGTTCTCCTTGTGCCAGTGTGAATTCACTTTGTGTTCTTCTTGTTGCATTGTGGGTTCCCTCCACCTTCTCCCTGTGGCAGCGTGGGTTCCCTCCAGGTTCTCATTTTGGCAGGATGTGTTCCCTCTACATTCTCCATGTGGCAGCAGGAGTTCCCTCCTTGTTCTCCATATGACAGTGTGGGTTCCCTCCAGGTTCTTATTGTGGCAGCATGGGTTCCCACCACATTCTCCTTGTACCATGTGGGTTCCCTTTGTGTTCTCCTTGTTGCAGCGTGGGTTCCTTCCACGTTCTCCCTGTGGCATTGTGGGTTCCCTCCAGGTTCTCCTTGTGGCAGTGTGGGTTCTTGGGTTCTTCTTGTGGCAGTGTGTGTTGCTTCCATGCATGTTCTCCATGTGGCAGCATGGGTTCCTTCCACGTTCTCCCTGTGGCAGCGTGGGTTTCCTCCAGGTTCTCCTTGTGGCAGCATGGGTTCCCTCCACATTGTCCCTGTGGCAGCGTGGGTTCCCTCCAGGTTCTCCTTGTGGCAGCGTAGATTCCCTCCACGTTCTCCTTGCAGCAGTATGGGTTCCCTCCACATTGTCCCTGTGATAGTATGGGTTCCTTCCACGTTTTCCCTGTTGCAGCGTGGGTTCCCTCTGGGTTCTCTTTATGGCAGCATGGGTTCCCTCTGGGTTCTCCTTGTGGCAGCATGTGTTCCCTCCAAATTATCCCTGTTGCAGTGTGGGGTACCTCCAGATTCTCCTTGCAACAGTATGGGTTCCCTCCACATTGTCCTTGTTGCAGTGTGGGTTCCCTCCGGGTTCTCCTTGTTGCAGTGTGGGTACTTTCCGGGTTCTCCTTGTAGCAGCGTGGGTTCCCTCAATTTCCCCCCTTTGGCAGTGTGGGTTCCCTTTGAGTTCTCCCTGTGGCAGCATGGATTCCCTCCACGTTATAAATCTATAGTCTGAATGCTCCTCAGCTCAGACTCCAGCAGAGACCAGCAGAGACCAGCAGAGACCAACAGAGACCAGCAGAGACCAACAGAGACCAGCAGAGACCAACAGAGACCAGCAGAGACCAGCAGAGACCAGCAGAGACCAACAGAGACCAACAGAGACCAGCAGAGACCAACAGAGACCAGCAGAGACCAACAGAGACCAGCAGAGACCAGCAGAGACCAGCAGAGACCAGCAGAGACCAACAGAGACTAGCAGAGACCAACAGAGACTAGCAGAGACCAGCAGAGACCAGCAGAGACTAGCAGAGACCAACAGAGACTAGCAGAGACCAGCAGAGACCAGCAGAGACCAGCAGAGACCAGCAGAGACCAGCAGAGACCAACAGAGACTAGCAGAGACCAACAGAGACTAGCAGAGACCAGCAGAGACCAGCAGAGACCAGCAGAGACTAGCAGAGACCAGCAGAGACCAGCAGAGACCAGCAGAGACCAGCCCAGATCCAACTGCCCTGCGGTCTTGGACCTGCATGTGGTTCCTCTGGAGCGAGGAGAGCTCAGCATGTCTGCAGCGTCTCCTCCTCAGGCCAGAACTAGTGCTTTGCATCAGACAAGAGAACCAGAACCAGCACTGTGGGGACTCCACAGGGACAAAACCAACACAGCGTTTTAATTTCTTCAGTAATTCAGGTTTTAAAATGTATTTATTTTGTATTATATATATTCTAGGTTTTTTGTTGTACTATTTCTGGATAAAGTTATTTCGCATACTATTGTACATATATGATGTGTTTGTGTAATAATCACAAATATAACTTATTTGTCAACACATGCTATCATAAAACATAAAACAATTATTAGTTTGAGATATTGGGGTTCTGATCCAGCTCTTATTACATCTGGAGGTTCTGAGGTTCTGAAAACAGCTCCAAATTATTCTTGAAACAAATTATTCACACCAAACAAATCCAGACTAAAGTCTTGTGGTCAACACTCATGGATGAATCCTCCAGGACAAACCAGCTTTGTGGTTTGTGCTGTAATGTTTAAGTGTGCATATCACATCCTATTTAGCTTTATCATGAAACATGTTGTCCAATGTTTGTTCAAAGGGAAGTGGAGTCACGTCCGTTGTGTCTTCAAGTTTGGCCATTTACTGTTAATGAATCTCTATCCAGTTGTTACACTCATCAGCCACCAGGTGTCGCCGTGATGTAATGTTCTCTCAGCGGCTGCAGCATCAGGAGGGGTCTGTCGCTGTCTCCTGATCCTGCCTGTCCACCAGCTCATCGTCGAACATGTCGCAGCTTTATTGTTGTAATTGTTCCAGAAAGATACTTTATATTATTTAAAAAATATGCATTTGATTTAAATATTATTTAATTAATTATTGTCATTGGTATAGCAGCAACGTAAATCATAATACAGCAGCCTATATTCCTCTTTAGAACACTCAGTCTCTCTCTGGTTTACGTAACTGTAAGGGAAGCCGGTCTAGATCCAGATCCAGATCCAGATCCAGATCCAGGTCCAGGTCCTTATACATCTTTAGACCTGCCCCACTTATTGCTGCTGTGATCTGAGTTCAGGCCGGGCGGGGAGGGCCTGCAACGGGGTACACGTTTTTGTTATAAGTTGTTTGGTACCTTTAATAATTCATTTAAATGACATGTATTGTTAGCCCAACATCCCAAATTACAGATTATCCTCAGAGGGCTTTACACCGTCCCAGGACTTCACATCAGCACCCAAGGTATAGAACCCTTCAGGAAAACAACAAAGGAGGATCCCTCTCCAGGATGGACAGAAGAATATATGTCACGTGACCAGATAAACAGAGTTACAGAGTTACATAAACATAAATATATGACCGACATTATGCATTTAATGAGAAGAGTATAATAAGCATGATGACTAAATAACATCAATAATAATATATTAACTAAAGTTTCTGCTTTCTTTCAAATAGAAAAAAATGTTGCGTGTAAATTATCAATACTTTTCTTTCTTGTTTGACCGAACATTATTACACACATTATTATTTTTTTCATTTTGATCCATTAATTGATATATGTTTTGCTGCTGTAAAATAATATCAGATTAAATCTAAATCTTCAGTATGGAAAAATAGTCTCTAAATCTCAGCCCGACTTTAATGTGTGTGTGTGTGTGTGTGGGGGGGGGGGCTGACAGTATCTTTATCCGTGCGTGTGTGTGTGCGTGTGTGCGTGTGTGTTTGTGCGTGTGTGTGTGTGTACGTGTGTGTACGTGTGTGTCGGCAGCACCTTATAGGAAGGTAACGTTCCTCTCAGTGTTGGTGAGGAGGGTAGATCTGATTATTATGTTGATAAATATCTCATAGTGATTTACAAAAAAATAACTGTAAAATGAATGAATGAAATAATTAGCAGAGTTACTATTGGCTACACAACACACAGACACATTATAATCCCTGAGACCCGTTGAACGAGCACAGACTATGATAGAAGTATTATTAATTGTTTAATGACTCAACGGGTAATTAAAGCATAGTAATAAGGACGCTGAAGTACTCATACATAGTCAGTGAATGCCTGATATGAATTGATTATTATTTTTACAATGATGATGATATTCCCCAGACTACAGCGGTGTGTGTCCGTTCTTCGGGCCTCCAGTTTCACATGAAACAAACACAAGTAAAACGGGGCCTTAATATGACGATGACTCAGATGAAGAGCTCCTCTGTGTGTTCGGCGCTGTAGGTTCCGTTGCATCTATTAACCCATTTCCCTCTGTTTGGCGTGATGAAGGTGACACCGTCTTTGAGGCGCCTTCCTCCCGCCGCCAGGTGACGGTCGGGAGGAAGAGGAACTCATTTAGACTTGGAGGTCTTCCTCCGGCAGCTTGTGTCTCACAAGGCGAGAAAAGAGCGCTTCTCCGGGGCTCGGCCGGGAGATAATACCGACGGACAATGGTTGTGCCTCAGAGAGAGCGCGCGCGTGCTATGTATTACGCATGTGAATAGGTGGTTGGCTTGGCTAATTACTGGGAAATAGAATACGCCTTGTGTTGTGGGCCTACCACGTCATTATGTCACCATGTGTGTGTTTATGTCCTGCACACTAACGATGCATTAATAGCTACATAAAAGCATAATTATGTCCGAGTGTGTGTGTGGATGTAATTTGAAAAAAATGCCATATTCAGAAATCAAAGTGTAGCCTGAATCAGGTAACTTCCTGGAGGTGTGCGTGCGTGTATAGGTACGTGTTGCGTGTGCGTGCGCGTGTACACGAGTGTATGTGTGTGTGTAATCCTGCTATCCCTCGGCTGTATAAAATGTAGCATATCCCCGGTAACCAGGCTGAAGGCACGCCGCGTGGAGGAGCTCTTGTTGGGGTTGACCGTGGCGTGAGGCCCGCTGCTCCACGCTGCCGCTCTCCAGCCTGAGACGCCGCACTTCATTGGACGCCGTCACCCCCTAAAGTGTCCCGGTCGGTGATTGGCCCGGTGTGCTATTGACGGTAAATGCACATCCGGTGTGTGTGTGTGTGTGTGTGTGTGTGTGTGTGTGTGTGTGTGTGTGTGTGTGTGTGTGTGTGTGTATGCGCGTGTTGAAGTGATGGACCGTGAAGACCCGACTGTCAGACAGCGGTGAGCGGCTCCGGTGTGAGAGCCGCGCGCAGTCCCATCCACACACACTTTGAGAGTAAGTCCCCGACCATGACGCACCGGAGCGCTGCGACGCGAGCAGCACGCGCACAGTTAGCGAATAATTACACCAACCAGCAATATAACGGAGAGAAAATAACTATGTTTTAGGGGTTCCTTTTTCTTTTTTTTCTCCTTTCATATTTTGGATACAAACAGGCCGCGAGGCGTCAGTGGATTGAGAGAACCGAAGACACGTTGTTCACACGAGCCGCGATGGAGGAGCAGCGGGACGTGAACAGCTCGGACAGCAGTGAGGCGGAGAGCGTCTCCCCGCCTCCCAGTCTGCCCTCGCCGCCCATGCTGCCCCTGCAGGCCGCCCAGCAGGCCCACAGAACCACCAACTTTTTCATCGACAACATTTTGCGGCCCGACTTCGGCTGCAAGAAGGAGCTCGGCCTGGGCCCCCGGGACCGGGCGCAGACCTCAGGCCGGGACCGCGTCCACCCGGCTGTCAGCAGGCCGAGCCTCCCGGGGACGCCGTGCCACGACTCCAACTGCAGCAGCGACAGCACGTCGTCGTCCGCCTCCGGCGCCTCTTTGGCGAGTCCCAAGAAGAGTCGCGGCGGCGGGGGGAGCGCGGCCGCCTCCACGGAGGGCAGCGGCGTGAAAGCTGAAGAGAGGACCGGCGGCGGCGGGGCCGCGGAGAACACGTCCCCCTCGCTGGTGGTGCTGAACGGGACCGGAGCGTCCACACCGGAGAGCCAGCCCTTGCTGTGGCCGGCCTGGGTCTACTGCACCCGGTACTCGGACAGGCCCTCATCTGGTAAGGCAATAGCTCCACGGAGGAAAGCACTCGGTCTGTTTCCATCTCTGTATTACATCAGCAGTCATCCCTCTGTTTAGGACCCAAAACCGAGCGGAGCACATTTAATTTAGACAATCGATACATGTTTTTAAAAGAAAAGTAAAGCTCGAATTTATATTTTTGAGAATTTATGGATTGCAAACGTTCAGGTCACCGATCTTAATTTTATATATTTATAACCTTATTTTAAATTGTAGATATATGTCCTCCGACATATGGTGCTTTAAATAAAATGGGTTTGATATTAGTTTTACTAGCGTATACATTTGTAATCTAATTTTAAATGTTATATCTCCGCCAACATCGGGTGCTTTAAATACAATGTGTTTAATAACGCGTTCATGCTGCAGGTCAGGATTAACCTTCCTTGAATTTTACAATCCCAAATGAGTTTAAATATATTCTTTCAACGAGGATTCAAACTAACAAAAAATAATCTAGTTGCCCCAGAACAGGAATTAGACTGCCGACGAAACTGTAATTATTAACATAATATATGTTAATAATTATAATGAAATAAAAGTCTCTACATCTTCCGCCGAAAACTGAAAACGCACCTTTTCCGACTATATCTGGATTAATCACAGACTTGCACTTTGGTAGCACTTGAATGGCTCTTATTATGGTACTTTTGTAGTTTGACTATGTTGAGGAAATGTTACTTTCTGTTTTCTTGTTGTTCTTAGTTTGTACTCTAGGTTGAAATGCACTTATTGTAAGTCGCTTTGGATAAAAGCGTCTGCTAAATGACATGTAATGTAAAAATGTAAAATATCTACACAGCATGCGTGCATGTGTATACATTTAGATACATATTACAATTTTGTATGTATTTATTTCATTATATTTTATTATTCTACTCAATTTCATTATATTATATTACATTATATTACATTATATTACATTGCATTACATTATCTTAGAATTGACAAGATTACATTACATTATGTTATATTTTATTATATTTCCATTATTGTATTGTATTATATACTCTATGTTATTATATTATTTCAGCGTGTCTCTTTAACCACATCTGTGTATTTGCTAAATAAAATAAAAGTAAAACAGAACTCAGAACTAGACATAATAAATCTGTTTGATGTGAGACATTTAAAATAGAGAAGAAGAGTGAGCGCGTGCAGGTAAGATCTGCAGGAGTCAGATGATGTGCTCTTCAACTGTGTGATTTGTTGAATAACTCCACATTCATATTCATACACGACCCTGTGCACGCGCAGCTGCTCGTGCAGGATTAGGACTCGGCTCGTGGATGACAGCTCGGTGTGACACGTGTTTGGTTCAGGGGCTCCGCAGCAGACATGTTCTCTGCTCTGAAGAAGACCTGTTGTCCTCTATGGAATATGAGCTGTGAGGGGACACAATGGAGGAGCCGCGAGACGGTTTGGATCCATTAATCCGGTTTGATTGGGTCTGAACTGAACCACCCGGGACCCTTCATGCTGCTTAGTTATTTTATCATATCAATAAGGGATCCATAACTGTACTATAACTGGAGGATTAATGTGCACGAGAATAAGACGCAATCGAGCCTACACATGAATATGTTTGTGTCATAATAACCAAGTTTAAATAAATAGCGACATATTTCATATTTAGACGACGTGTTACATTAGAAGGATTATTATAATTGTAATATTATTATAATTGTATTATTATTATAATTATTATTATTATTATTATTATTATTATTATTATATTATTATTATTAGAGTGCACAACATGGCACGATATTTGAATATAATAATGTCTGATATTAGCGTTCTTATGAATGTACCTGGCCGTGTCCTTTCTGCACATGACATTTATAATGATTGTTTTATTTGACGGGAACTTAGACGAAGGGTCACTTCCGCTTCCTTCCCGTGCCGCGGCTCCTCTGCCAATTTATTTTATAAACAGTATTATGTGTCTACATGTTCATAGATGATGATAATCGTGTCGCGGGTATCGCTGTGTGTGTGTGTGTGTGTGTGTGTGTGTGCGCGCGTGCGTGCGTGTATTGTGTATCGGACAAACACGGGTTAACGGTATCATCCCAAATAGTACAACATAAGAAGTGCTGCGGACATGATGACAATCATGGCCTTATTACAGGTATTATTATTATTATTATTATTATTATTATTATTATTATTATTATTATTATTATTATTGTTATTATTATCATTACTATCGGATTATAACACATATGATTTTGGCTAACAGACAACTGAAATACATCATCTCCCTCTTTTTGGGTGTTTAAAAAAGTAACACATTATATAAAAGAAAATACTGTTTCATCCAGAAAAAAATTTTAAGTGACAAAAAAAATACAAAAAACGGTATTCCGAGGATAAATAGAAATAAATCGGAGACGTGAAATATATATATATATATATATATATATATATATATATATATATATATATAATGGTACTTTTGTAGTTTGAGGAAATGTTACTTTCTGTATTCTTGTTGTTGCACTTATTGCACTTATTGTAAGTCACTTTGGATAAAAGCGTCTATTCTTTTTCCGGTGCATAATGGCGCGCGCTGCATATTTATATTCCGCCCTCGGTCTTCTCGCCCCACTGCAGGCCCAAGGACACGGAAACTGAAAAAGTCGAAAAGCGGCAAAGAGGACAAGCGGCCGCGCACGGCCTTCACCGCGGAGCAGCTGCAGCGGCTGAAGACCGAGTTCACGGTGAACCGCTACATCACGGAGCAGCGGCGGCAGGCCCTGGCCCAGGAGCTCAGCCTCAACGAGTCCCAGATCAAGATCTGGTTCCAGAACAAGAGGGCCAAGATCAAGAAGGCCAGCGGCTTCAAGAACGGGCTCGCGCTGCAGCTGATGGCGCAGGGACTGTACAACCACTCCACCACCACCATCCAGGAGGACAAGGAGGAGGAGGACAGCGACTGAGGGGGCGGGGGGGTCCTCCATTGTACAATGTAAATATATTCTATATATAATTTAATGGAGAGGACGGGGGACGGGGAGTTGATCGGGATCGCGCACGCGCGTTTTTTTGTTCAGAAGGTTCTCCTCTTCATCTCCGTCTCCTCCTCCTCTTCACACGGGACTATCCAACAGAGCAGACCGCAAAACCAAAGAGATGTTACCGGAAAACAGAGCCTGGACACAAACAAACACACGCACACACACACGCGCGCACACACCGACCCCGTTATTGTTGTATTGTTCTCCTGGACCAGCAGCTGTAATGATCCCGCAGTGCACTTCAACAGAGATGCCACATTTTTTTATTTTTTTATTTTTCAAACCTTTATTTAACCAGGTGAAACCCGTTGAGATAAAAAACAAATCTATTTTTCACATTGATACCGTTCAACCTAAAACCATAATCTGTAAATCAACTTTCTCCTTGCGGGTTTATTATTAATAACGTTAGAGAAATTATATTAAGTTGGGGATTGTAGAATTGTGAGGTTATAGGGCCTTTTTTTATTATTGGGAATTTTAACAATTTGTTTGTGCTCTAAAATGATAATAAAATATGCAGACTATTTTCATAATAAAAACAAATGTTCAGGCCATATTTATGAATACATGATTCAGTAT
>CM070107.1:1211526-1321526 GCA_036178185.1 Liparis tanakae
ATCATAACATGTATAATACTGCTGCAGGTACATCATAACATGCATAATACTGCCTTCAGGTACACTATAACATGTATAATACTGCTTCAGGTACACTATAACATGTATAATACTACTGCAGGTACACTATACCATGTATAATACTACTGCAGGTACACCATAACATGTATAATACTGCTGCAGGTACATCATAACATGCATAATACTGCCTTCAGGTACACTATAACATGTATAATACTGCTTCAGGTACACTATAACATGTATAATACTGATGCAGGTACACTATAACATGTATAATACTGCTTCAGGTACATTATAACATCTATAATACTGCTTCAGGTACATTATAACATATATAATACTGCTTCAGGTACATTATAACATGTATAATACTGCTTCAGGTACAATATACCATGTATAATGCTGCTGCAGGTACAATATACCATGTATAATGCTGCTGCAGGTATACCATAACATGTATAATACTGCCTTCAGGTTCAATATACCATGTATAATACTGCTTCAGGTACATTATAACATCTATAATACTGCTTCAGGTACATTATAACATATATAATACTGCTTCAGGTACATTATAACATGTATAATACTGCTTCAGGTACAATATACCATGTATAATGCTGCTTCAGGTACATCATAACATGCCCCCCCCCCCTCTGAACCCGACGGGTCGAGCAGGGCGCCTCCTGCTGAGGCCACGGCGCCATTTTGGTTTGAGTCAGCAAGGAGGCGAGCGCCGATGGAAAGCCTCCTGACCTCCTCCCTCCCTCTCTTCTGGGTCCAGGGCTTCGTGGAAGACGATTCATGCTGTGGCGCTGAAGCCAAATAACTTTCACCAATATGGCTCAACAATTTTGAGTTTTCCTTTTTTTAATTTATCAAAATAAATAACTGTAGTCTTTTGAAAGAGGAGCCTCGTTTGTAAAGCGTTGTCCAGCGTCACGAAACAAAAGAGCTTCAAACACATCAGACACTCTTATTTATAACATCTGATTACTGGGTTACAAAATCACCACAGCACACAACACACACAACACATACAACACACACAACACACAACATACAACACATACAATACATACAACACACCACAGTTGTTTTGGATTTCCGAGCAGCCCGTAAAAGTGTCTCCTCTTCTCACTCCTCTCTCTCTTCTCTCCTCTTCTCTCCTCTTCTCTATCTCCTCTCGCTCTCTTCTCTCCTCTTCTCTCTTCTCTCTCCTCTTCTCTCCTCTCCTCTCCTTTTCTCTCTCCTCTTCTCTCGTGAAAGGTTAAAGAAGCAATAAAAGTGACAGCGTTGGCATTTCCCCAAATGATCTGCTCGCAATCGCCTTTTCCAAAGATTGTTGAAACAAACAGCAGGAGGGGTGTGTGTGTGTGTGTGTGTGTGTGTGTGTGTGTGTGTGTGTGTGTGGTGTGTGTGCATGCATGCAGTCAATTCATATTTACACATTTCTGTAATTGCAGCTGTAATTCATCTGATGCTATAAATGTCTAAATATGATCTTTTTAAACATACCGTCATAAAGATAAAAGCTCTCTCAACCCTGTTTAAGCTCTTAATGGGAAGGCATGAAGAAATGTATCCTTTAATACAATGGCATGGTTTATGATTATAAGATCTTGAAAATCATTAAATAATTTTAATTTAGAATATATTTCTTTATTTTGTTTTTTTATTTTATTGTACACTTTTGAGGCAAATGTGCATCTACAGTTCTAAATACAGTTAATTGGAGTAAAAAAGGAATCAATGTTCAAAAGTTGATTTTGCTCATCTTGAGTATTATGTATATGGTGGAACTTTTCTTCACAGAATCATTCTTTGTGCTGCTTCGCTGTAAAACCATAAATATGTATGAGCAGCAGAGGCGATATTTATAGAGGCGTCAGAGAAAGATCATCAGGGCTGCTCACATGAAATGAAAACATGCAGCTGTGTGCGCCTCCTCCAGACAATAATAGACGCGGTGTTGTGATATTGAATATCAATCTTATCATATTGTCTGATAGAAGGTTACACAGTGTTTCCAGTGGAGGGGAGATGGACAGCAGTGGGGACGAGCAGGCGGGACATGTACATGTCTACACCCAAATTAATATATTCTATAGAAGAGGACATACTTCTTCAAGACTGGGTTTGAATATCACCAACATGCTTCACTTGTAACATTTAGAAAAAATTAAATCCACATTTGAATTTAGCTCCAGGTTTTGTTTTGGGACCAAAATACACACACACACACACACACACACACACACACACACACGTTGGTATTTATTATCCAGTGCTTATAATGAAGTTATGTTTTATTGTACAATTTAAAGGCAAATGTGCATCTACAATTTTAAATACAGGTACTTAGAGGAAAAAAAAAAAGGAAATGGAATTAATCTTCAAAAGTGCGCTTGATTTTTGCCTTTAGTCCTGGTTAAAGCGCTCTACGAATGAAATGTATTATTATTATTATTATTATTATTATTATTATTGTTATTATTATCATTATTGTTGTTATTATTATTATTATTATTTTCATCCAGCCTTTAGCTTCTCAGTCGTCAGCCTTTCTTCTGATAATAAAAGCAGACGTACAAATAATAATACTAAAAATAAAAGAACAAATCAAAAGGGTAGGAGTCAGAGAAGCACAAACACTCACAAAGTTGTATTGTCGCATCACACGATCAATTAGAGACTTGAAATTGGACAATATCAACTTACATATTACCCACACATCTGTGTATCACAAAAATACAAAAAAAAGAAAAGATTATTTAAATTTAATCAAATTTACTGACAAAGATGGGTTTGCCTTTTTGAGGGTTTAGTATAAACATCTAGTTAACACTAGTGGACCTGACGGGTGTGTAGATCTGTTCTAGTCCTCTGACCTCTCAAAGCACTTTCACACTCCATGACATCATTCACACATTCCACCAGCCAATCAGGACTGACTTACGTTCACACACCGTAGACACAGCTACAGGAGACATGTGGGGCTATGTAAGTGCCTTGCCCAAGGACACATTGACATGGACTGGTGGAGCCGGGGATCGAACCACCGATCCTTTGGTTGAAGAACGACCTGCTCATTGAGAGCTACAGTCACTCAATAGCTTCAGTCAATACAAACTATATTACAGTAATCTGATATGAATGTTGAATACAGAGACAGTTTATCTACCAGATTCCTTCTTACGTGTTCCTGTTACATAATCAGTAGATTAGGTCTGTGGGGAGGTGTCGATGTTTAAATGAATGTGATTGTATGGACACGGGCTCAGACCCACAGGCTCAGACACACGGGCCCGGACCCTCGGGCCCGGACCCTCGGGCTCAGACCCTCGGGCTCAGACCCTCGGGCTCAGACCCACGGTTGCACTTGTAAGAGTTCAAGTTACAACTGGGAGGCATTTTGGGAACGGAGCGTGTCTAATAGCTTTAACACCACCCAGCGTCAGGTGTGGTCCCTCTGGAATCCTGTGAGAGTGTGTCTGTGTGTGTGTGTGTGTGTGTGCGTGTGTCTGTGTGTGTCTCTGTGTGTGTGTCCCTGTGTGTATGTCTGTGTGTGTGCGTCTCTGTGTGCATGTCTGTGTGTCTGTGTGTGTCTTTGTCTGTGTGTGTGTCTGTCAGTGAGTGTGTGTGTGTGTGTGTGTGTGTGTGTGTGTGTGTGTGTGTGTGTGTGTGTGTGTGTGTGTGTGTATGGTTAGGGGGGCGGTGTGTCTGTGTGTGTGTATGGGTCATAGAATTATCAGGACAAGTTATCCAGGATCATGGTATATTTGTGTTCATCAAAGTAAATCAGTGACTATCTCTGTTATTGATCTGCATATTTACACTTTGATATGAAAAAGGAGAAAAACTGCTTCAGTCAAAGATCCATGTTTTCTGTTGGATACAGGATTTAAATATAGATATGAAAGAACATCTGGTCGACAATCACCTCTAAACAGCCACAACATTGACACCCATTTGTACTCACATGTGTGATATGATGGTGTCCCTGAACGCCACGCTGCCTCTCATCTTCTGTACTACACTGTTCTTGTTATTGTTTTTTGTGTTGTTGTGTGTTGCGTCATGTTTTTGTCTTGTTTTGTGTTGTAAAGTAAAATATATGTAACACTGAGTCACTTTACCAAGAAAAAATCCTTGTTTGTGCAAACTTACTTGGCAAATAAAAAAACGATTCTGATTCTGATTCTGATCTGTCACATGTAACCCGGCCCGGTTCTCTGGATCCAGCTCCACTCTGTGGACCTCATGGCGCCTCCACGGCCGGCTGATTCACGGACATCACAGTGGAATGGATCAAGCAGTCACACTTGTTCTAACCCGATAGCTTAACGTACATGAAGGCAACCTTCCTTTCCTTCATCTACATGTGTACACAGGGTTTCATTCCCAGGGACCGGCCCAACTCCACACCGGATCAGCACCTGTTGCCTGAGCCGTGTCCTCAGGTGTCTAGGTCCTTTAATCCAGTTCATTTTGTATAGTCCAATATCACAAATTACGAATTAGACTCAGAGAGCTTTACAACTGGACACATACCACCCCTGACCTTTGACCTCACATTGGATCAGAAAATAGAGGGGGGGGGGGTGCATCATCAGGGCCATGGTAGGAGGCCGGCCCGCCAGGCCAAGGCCAGAGGCTGGATGCAGGAAGCAGAGGCAAGGAGGCAGGACCAGCTTCAGACCCAGGCCCTATTAGGAAATAGCGTATTATAAGTGTGCGTGTGTATAAATAATTGAATTGAACAGATAAGAGCCACATGTTTCAAATGCTTGTGAAACATCCCCCCCCCCACACACACACACACACACACACACAAAGACACACAGCTGAGGTTCTTTAAAAGAAGATAGTTCATCCCTTGTTGTGATCTAATTGAGGTAATGCCTTAATTAACTGGGCAGTGTGTAATCAGCCGGTGTCGAGAGATAATAACAGCTAATTCATTACCGATAGCCGCTTCTGCAACATGTTACACAGGCGCACATTACCTCCAGGACACGTCAGTTAATGAGCAACATTGATGATGAAACCCGTATTTATTGGGGTCCAGGCTCCAGCCGGCTTACATTCAGCTCAGGTTCATTTCCAGCATATCTGGCGTGTGTGTGGGCATCCGGCGGTGGGCGGGGGATGAGGAATACATAAAATCGTGGGGCATAATTCTCGCTCATCGCTCATCCATTGGTTATATGCTTTTTAGCGAGGCTGAATGGCCGCCTTTGTTGGATCCCAATTCATCATCTGCCCGACTCCAGCGTGAGTGTGAATGTGCTGCTCCTCCGAGGGACCCTCCAGAGTGCCGAGCTGCACAGCTGGTCTGTATAAGCTGCCCAGACACTGACTGATTAACTCACTGCAGGTGCATTCGCCAGCCCGTGCAAGCTCCGATTCAGCAGCAGCTCCTCTTCATCACCGGCGCGTTGGAGTCTCTCATGAGTTTATGTTGATATATGCAGCAGCACATTGCCTGTAATACATGTGGAATGTGATAAGTGGGAATGTCAAAGCTGTTTGGTGCAGACTTGTATAATTATCCTGTTTTGTGTGTGTTTGTGTGCTCTTCTTTCTGCCTGAGGAAGCTCCTCCGCTCCATGTGTGTGTGTGTGTGTGTGTGTGTGTGTGTGTGTGTGTGTGTGCTGCATTCAAGTTCATATTTGACAGCGTTTCCTAATTCCAGCCACACAAATCATAATCTTCCAAGAAGCTAGATTCAACTAGCCCATAAGAGTGATATGATTGCCCCGCTTGTTCCCATGAGTTGAACTCTGGGAACCACGGCATGTGCACCTCAAAGGTTCAGAGACTCTCTACGTGGAGCCGAGGACTCGCATATGGAAACCATTACACAGTTGCAAGAAACAGATTTGCTTTCAGCTCCCCTTCTGGCGTGGAGACGAGAGGGAATGCAGCGAGAGGTCAATCACGTGTTTTGGTGTAAACAGGGAATCCGCATGGCGAGAGGTTCGTGGAGCAAACCAATTCCTGAGACTTCAGGGTTCTGTCTGCTGAGGAGGAGTTGTGTGGCGTTGGTAAATGGAAGCGGTGACCCCTGCAGAGGTCAAGAGGAGCCCGCCTCCTGAGGGGTCTCTTTCCAACACCTTACATCTGGATCCTATGAGACTCTTCTCACACGAGAATACAAAGTGAAGATACCACCCATGCTCCTTCTGAGAACATCCACGAACTTCATGTTAAAGTAACGGTCAGCACATATGATAAGTTATGGTTCCCTTTGCTGTTTTATATCATGTAGAGATGAAACTAGAATGTCAGTTATACTGCTGGTTGTATAATGTGTTATTTTGTGGCACATTACAGTAACATATGTACTGTAGGCTATCTATATGGTACTTTTATAGTTTGACTATGTTGAGGAAATGTTACTTTCTGTATTCTTGCTGTTCTTAGTTTGTCCTCTAAGTTGAAAAGCACTTATTGTAAGTCGCTTTGGATGGTATCCATAATCACAAGTGTAGTAAAGCTGCATATACACACACCTCTCAAATGTATGTGTCCTCCTAACTGGCCACATTTTAAGGAAACACAAATATAGTTCAGTCAGGGAGAAACCAGTGAGATGAAGAAAGTTGTTAGATGATATAAAATAATGAAGTCTCAGAGTCCGTGGCACTCGGACTCTACCGGGAGAGTTTGTAATTGAGGGCCGATCAGCAATGGGTTGGACACCCCCCCTCCCCCAGACCTGGTAATGGATCCCCCCTGTGGAGTCCAGACCTGGTGGTGCTGATGGAATGATGAGTTGAAGCTGATGGATTTGTGAAGACTGGCTGGAGAGGTGGAGGTGGAGGGGTGCGTAGCAGCACTCTGAAGGAACTAAAGGTAGAGAGACATATTTAAATGAAACAGCAGCGAGATGATTGGCTCACCGTGTCCTTCATTCCCTTGTGCTTATTGGATGGAGGGGACCAGCTGATCTACACAGCTGGTGTCATGATTGACGGCGTTGAGCGATGACAGCGTGTAAACAATGAGTATCAGACAGATGAGGAGTAGATGGCATGAGGGGTGTGGTCTTCCTGTCTGAACTTGTTCCTAGTGAGCACACTTGGAGCTGGTGAAGAAGAATGCTGGAGATGCCCGAGCCCGCCTCTTTTGGCATGGCGTGGGCGTGGGCGTCTAATGTTTTGAAGAATAACAAAAATAATTCATGACAATTGACCGTCCATCCGCAGGTTTAGGAACCAGAGGTAGCTTCTGATGCATATTGACGAGACGATAGCAGCTTGAGAAAAAAAACACAAAAAGCTTTCAATAAACCTGGTCTGTTGAATTTACCTCAACTTGACAAAAAACAAAAGAAAACAGCAGTTTTTCACAGGTAGTCCTGTAATCCTCTCAGGACCAATGTGTGTTGCCCCGCCAGTTGCTGTAAGGTATAGTAGCCGTATGGTATCTGCCAAAGACGCACAGGGCCATATGCGCTGCCATGCTGTTAGCAACGAGCTGCTGCTACTACCTGAGAGCTCTCAATTCCCCGAGGTAAACCTACGATACTTTGTCTCTGCTGAGGAGGACTCCTGTGTGGTAGTTGTTCTGTTCACATCAATGAAAGGGAAGTTGTCCGCTTCAGCGAGCGATTCATTCCACCTTTTGCTATCCAACAGCGCTGGATTCATGATGCAGGGAAAGAGAAAGAGGAAGCAAGGCTTCAAGTGCTTTACACCTTAACAATCGACCTTAACCTTCTGCTGCACTGCGATAGTGGCAAAGGTCACGGAGAGATGGAATGAGTTTTAGGCTTTAGAACCAGGGCACGTCGGACCATGTCTAATACCGTTCAGGCCAGGGGTAATGGCCTTTACCTGTCTGCCCAGCCGGCAAGATGAGATGCCTCCTGTTCTCTTCCTCACCTTGAACACACACACACAATAACAAATATGGACCAATATATTGTTCTTAGGAGTGTTAGGACATACGGACAATATCAGTGAATAAACTGTTCTGTTTGAGTCACCGTGTTTTGGGGGTTTTAAGGGTCGTACTTTGCTGTGTGTGTGTGAATCAAAGGTTAATCATCACCTGTAATGTGCCCATGGCTCATTATTTCATCAGGTTGAATAAACAAACTCAAAGTTACAACTCGAAGTTGTAACTTTTAGCGTCCATCAATTCAGTTTATTTTATATAGTAACCTCATCAAGTAACCTAGTTTGTTAATTTGCATTTTTTTCAGCATTGTTGCTCTCTTGTTATTATCAATAGCAACATTGTCACTGTAGTGAAATGTTATAAGGACCATGAAGTGCAGATAGGAATTGCTTTAACTGAGGATGAGGATGAATTGTTTCCGGAGATAACATATCTCTCTTTGTGTCTGATGTGTAGTGGATCAAATATCCATATATATTATTTTATTTTATTATGTTCTAGCTCGAGGAATTGCAGAGGAACTTAAATGGTAATCAAAAAGAAACAATATCTAGAAACCAGTATCTGCATATGATTACAGAATCTGTGAGCAACAGGAAAAAAGCCTTCTGGTTTCAGTTCAACATGCTTCGGTTGCATCAAGGTACAAAACTGTGTGTGGGGAAAAAGAGACGGGACGCATGAGCCAGAGTGTGAGCTGTCATCTGAGGACATATTAGCCCTTTATTAGACTAAATTCTCTGGCTCTCTGAATCTTTATATTTCAAGCCCATTGGATATCAAAGCTGTTTTAAACTCTGCCAACAAAATGTAAACTATTGACATTACCAATAATGTGATGTGAAGATGAGAGCAGTGGGACGTTTCCCTGTAACTCTTTCAGTCAACGAATTCCCATGTACCGCTGTACATGAAATGGTTTTTCAAAGATTGAATCATAAAGTATTTTTACTGCACAGCTCTCTTGAAAAACGACGTTAGGGTTTTTTTAGTTACTTAACATGTCGGTACATCAATGCTACTCACAGCCTTCGGCTTTTTTACTTTTTATTCATCAATACTGGACCAATTCACAAAGTTCTTGTGCGCATTAGTCACTAAACATGGGAAAATACCCGGAACATGTGTATTCTCATGACATATCCACAAAATAAGATATATGTATAGAATAATGTAGTTAGAATTTGCATATACATAAAACATTATGCCGGTGGGGGTTGGTCTTGTTTGGGATTTTCATGGACAGGATATCTAGGCGCAGCCTGAGGGTGGAGCAGGTCAGGTTCGGGGATCTTGGGATCGCCTCTCTTCTGTTTGCAGATGATGTGGTCCTGTTAGCATCCTCAGACCATGACCTCCGGCACTCGCTGGGGCGTTTTGCATGAGAGTCGGCACCTCCAAATCTTAGGCCATGATGCTCTGCTGGAAACCGGTGGATTGCTCCCTCCAGGTGGGGACAGAGCGCCTACCCCAAGCGAAGGAGTTCAAGTATCTCTGGGTCTTGTTCACGAGTGAGGGTAAGATTGAGCGGGAGATCGACAGGCGGATCGGTGCGGCTGCAGCAGTAAAACAGGCGCTGTACCGGTCCGTCTTGGTGAAGAGGAGCTGAGCCGAAAGGCCTAGGAGCCTAGGAGTCAAGCCGCTACTCCTTCGCATCGAGAGGAGTCAGCTGAGGTAGTTCGGGCCTCTGATCCGGACGCCTCCTGGACGCCTCCCGTTAGAGGTTTTCCAGGCACGTCCAACTGGAAGGAGACCCCGGGGAAGACCCAGGACACGCTGGAGGGATTATATCCCCCCAGAATGAGCTGGAAAACGTTGCTGATGAGAGGGGAGTCTGGGTCAGCCTGCTGGGTCTGCTGCCCCCGCGAATGGAATGGAATAAAACATTATGTTTAATGTTCACAAAATACTTTAGAGGCAAGTGAGCTCATGCCTCCCGAAAAGGCTCAAGTTCCGGGTGTCCCGTCGCCCTCTCAACCGACACCAGCTCCCTGTGTCCCGTCACCGGCTCCAGTTCCCCGTGTCCCG
Organism: Liparis tanakae; assembly: GCA_036178185.1. Taxonomy (NCBI): domain Eukaryota; kingdom Metazoa; phylum Chordata; class Actinopteri; order Perciformes; family Liparidae; genus Liparis; species Liparis tanakae. The sequence goes on from CM070107.1 coordinate 1,221,487, forward strand.
TCCCCAGCTCCTCCTGTCCTGCGGCCCGCCTCCCGGAGCGTGTCCGTCCGCCTGGTGGTCTGCTTCTACCATACACTGTAAAAAAAAGTTTTAAATATACGGTGAATTACTGCCAGGTGCAGTTGGCAGAGGTTTACCGTAAAAACTAAAGTGACACGTAAAAGACATCACGGTATGTTTTAGGTAAAACAGCAGTCTAATCGTAATCCTAATTACAGTATTTATTAGTAAAAAACACAGTACAATTGTATAATATATTATGGCACTTTATAGATGTTAATGGTGAATTACCGGCTGCTGTGGTTGCCAGAGCTTTACCGTAAAAAATAAATTAATACCATAAAATATATTACAGTATGAATAGCAGTTCAAGTGTAATCAAAACTCAGTATAATATATAACGGTACTTTACTGAGAAGTAGCGGTGAATACAGACAGCTGTGGTTGGTAGAAATTATTTTAAAATAAAGTGATAACATAAGTCATGACAGTTTGTTTTGTAAAAACAGTTATACTGTAAACCTAATTACAGTAATATGAGTTATTCATGAACCAACTTACTTGTTATGGTCTGAACAAGTCTTCAAGGACTTGTGTGCTCTGCTGAACCATGACTCTATATTCCTTGAGAGAGGGATCCTCCTCTGTTCTCTCCTGAAGGGTTCTTCCCTTTTTCCCCCTGTTTGGGAGTTTTTCCTGATCCGATGTGAGGTTCTGGGACAGGGATGTCTATGTGTACAGATTGTAAAGCACTCTGAGACAAATGTGTAATTTGTGAGAATGGGCTATACAAAATGAAATTAATTGAACAGGCGATGGTGGACGCGTTACCACCACCCGCAGCTTCTCACTCAGCAGCAGTGGTTGTATGATGTTGAATGCCCTGGAGAAGTCAAAGAAAGTGATTCCCACAAAGCCACCTGTTCCATCCAGGTGGGACTGAGCTTGTTGCAGCAGGTAGATTATGGCATTGTCCACCCCCACATGAGGCTGGTAAGCAAAAAGGGTCCAGTGAGGATTCAGCCAAGACCAGCCTCTCCAGCAACTTCATCACATGGGATGTAAGGGCAACGGGTGGGAAGTCCTTGAAGTCAGATGAAGTTGACTTCTTTGGAACAGGGACCAGGCTGTGGCTTTAAAATGGATGGTGTACGGCAGTCCCTCTCAGGCAAGACGTCTTCCACAGGACCGGGACTTCCTCCTGTCACAGGCTCAGGTTGTAGTGGTTGATGGTGGCACGTAAACATCGACAATAATGGTGGATGTTAATTTGCTAGGCAGGACTCTTTTCTGGGTTCAGCTCTTGGCTTTGGAGGGCTTTAAAATGGATGGTGTCTTGATTGTAGGTGATTCAAAACATACTGACTGTCTTTCTTTCACTGTCAGTCGGTCAAATCAAGAGAAAGTGTGGTTTAAAGGAATCTTAAACAGTGAAACTGTACATGTCATGTGTATAAATATAATATGACAGAGTAGTGACAATGCGTTTGGCATCTGTTGGTTGTTAAGTGTCATGGGGGGAATCTCGAAGCAGCATAGGCATTATCATATGGTGCACATACATCCTTGGTCCTTCCTCCGGCTCCCCTCCACCCACCCTAGGTGAACTTGTTTGATGGGACGTCTGGGATCCATCCCTTGAGAAGGGGTTACTGTAACACATTGTTCAGTGTCTCCCCAGTGTCTCTTGATTGTTCATGCCCTTCACCTGCCCTCAGCCACTCCTCTGCCACCCTGATGCTTCATGTCCTTCACCTGTAGTTTCCCCCTAATATATTATCCCAGTCTTTCCCTTGTCCCCTGCCAGATTGTTGATTTGTTTCATTGAGTCCTGTTTAGTCCCTGCTGAAGCATTCCAACTAATAAATAGCTCCTGAAAAGGGAAGTCATTGTATTGCATATTCATATACACCCAGATATTATTGGATGAGGCGTCATATTTGTTGTTGTTGTTGAGGAACAGACCAATAGTTTATTGTCGCATAATACTGCCGTATTTGCTGCATACTCTTCTCCATTGCTGCTGTGTATTGATACAGATTGTGGGATTACGGGGCTGTGTTCCTTCACAGATCTCCGATGCATATGCACTGTCACTTTCTTTCTTTCTTTCTTTGTTATACTTATATTGTATTGTGTTTAGTTTTATCGGGCTGCTTCTGTTAATAAAGTATATTTCATTCATTGATTCATTGCTAGATTATCCTTATACAATACATTCCACAGCAAAACATCTGAGTCCTGGTGTTTCTGTGGTCTGCCCAGCATACCACACCACATTGCTTAATATCACAAACCGTTTTCATGTTTTACACATTTCAAAGAACAGAAGAAGACCATAACAATGTCTTACAATGTCTTACTGCTCTACGTTGAACTAGTGGCTGTACGGGTCCATCACATTGCCGTCTGCATTGTTCTCTCTCAAAGTAAAGAACATTAATCTTCCTATTAGTTACAAAGTAATGAAATGTGGGATTATAGGGGTTAAACAAAATACCTTCATCTACATGGCATCGATAATAGTTACGTGGTCAGGGGACGACACTCAGACAACATTATGCAATATCAGCTCTGTGGAATTAGTTTCTCTCCACGTGCCGGAATTCCACAGCCTCAGTTCTCAGAGGGTCTGTTCTGAGTTATTTGGCATCGCGATGACGACACAGTTGCTGAGGCAGCACCATGGGGCATGTTTAATGCTGTGTCAAAGCTGCACAGCCTTTTGGAATTCTCAGATCACGTTAACAAGCTAATCCATCACTAGAGCTGTGAGCATGTGATTGGTGCGACTGGATATTATTGAAACTGTGAGACCTGTCCAAAGGTTTTCATACATGTTGAACAGATATCAGGAACTCCAACTTTACTGGCAGAAGACTGCATCCAGCTCAGCTTGTCTCTGCTCCCTCTCTAAAACCTCACTGCATCTTCATCTGCCTTGATGAAGACGAGAAGAGCTGTGAGACGGCTCCCACTGTGAACTCCTATATTCTGCTTTCTGCCATGAAGCTGAAACAATATACTGTAATGTTTAGATTTTAATTCACTGTGACATAATGCTGTAAAGAAGAGTTTAGATGTTATAAGTTGTGAAATAATAAAAAAGGTCACAAGTAAATCTGATTCTCAATTTCAGTTTTGCTGGCAAGAAATGTTGCTGTAGTCCTGCACGCCTTTGAAGGCACCAGAACCACAACAGTCAAAAACAAGTGTGCATGTTGGTTTGCAACGACTGGAAGGCACACAAAGAAAATCTGTATTGCATGATATTCATATCTTGGTTGTCATCTTGGAAGTAAGGGAGCTCAGTCCAACGGAACGCTGAAAAAGACATTATAGTCCACCAACACGTCACTATGAACTTCCCTTAAGTAAAGCCACATTGTGAAAGGGTTAACGTTGAAAGATGAAAACATGAAGTTAGCAACCTGTCCATCACCTTGTAGCCCCTCCCTAAACCATACCCTACCTACTGAGTCTGTTTGACTGTAAATGACCATACTGTACTGAAGGATGACATCATGCTGTGTTGTAGAAGACTTGAAACTAGAGATTGAGACATAAACTCATGTTTACAATGTTTACTAAGTTTAACATATTCCTTTTTTTTGTTTCGGCCTCCTGAAAATGTTGGGACGTGTGAAGAAAGAAATAGAAGCAACAGAGATGCTCATATCCTGACTGATAGTCCCTGGTCTGGGCCGAGAGTCCAAAACATTGTTCTCTGCACTTTCCATAATGTGACTCAACATGTATTCAAACTCCATGTCCAATTGCATGCAGAATGTCCTTCAAGCCAAGATAAATGACCCCAATGACATCACTATGACATTAATGGGGTTATTTGCTTAGACTTGCCAAAGCTCCTTCACAGTCACAGACAATAAAGTGAAAACTGGTCACAGTCTGGCGCGTAAAAGTGTTATAGTGCCACTTCAACTGCTGTAGGGGAAAGTAAGAAATCATCAAAGTATTGCACATTGTTCACATGTTTTCAGCAATTATTGATGTGTTATGCGTTTGGAAACAGAACTCTGATTTTCATTTACTGAGACTTTAAAGATGGTTAGAAAGAAAAGTTATGCTGTTTTTCAACCTGCAAAACTTTAGGAAATTAACTTTTTTAATCACTGCATTATTTGTAATGTTCCCACAAATTTATTGGTATTAACAAAACATCTCATCCACACATTTTGGCTTAGACAGGAGTATCTCAGGGACCGGGTGGTGCCAGTAGTCTGACACCTAGTCACTTTTTAATCCTGACGCAAGCTCAACAAAACAGAATCGACAACCTGATAGCATAGGTACATAGGGAAAGCATGAAAACCATTAATGTCGCCACAGGGTATGGATGTGATGACAAGTCTATGCATGCACAAATGCCAAGTGTAACGTGATGTTATCTTCAATCTGTGGAGGGCCTGTCAGCAATTACATTTGGGCTTTACACGCTGTGAGTTCTTCAGGAACGCGTTCAGGCCCAGAATCAGAGCGAACCTCTCATTCACATCTAGATTTCACTTAATGAAAAACTGCAGCTCCTGTGTTGGTTCACATGTACTCAATGCTCAGAGAGGCAGGGGCTCTGGAGGACCGTGCTCAGGATCAATAAACTCTCTGGCGTAGGATTCCCTTGCCTTTGGCCCATGCAGAGAGAAAATATATGAAGAAAAGAAGAAATAAAGCTTGCCAGCATGCCTTGTGGGACTCTTGTGTGTGAATTCAATCTAGCTCCCAATGTCCTTCAGCGGATTCAGTTCAAAGGACGTGCAGTACTAGCCAAAAGCAACCGTGAAACCGGCCCCTTGATCACAGCGCCGTCGCCTTTGATTGAATCTCGCATTCAGTGGAGGGTCGAAGCAAGAAGGCGTGAGAGGTAGAACACGCAGAGGTCAAAGTAGTCATGTCCAATTTACCAATTATGTGAGGTGCAGATTGGAGAGAGAGGTGAGAATGTTGCCCTGCGTTTTGCCTGTCAGGTGATATATATACGGCCTTTACGGGCCAGTGAGGCACGAGGCCAGAAACCTTGAGAAAAGAGGTACAAAGAAGGAGGCAGGGCTATTGAGGAAGGAGGCCAGGCCCAGGCCAGGATGCAGGAAGCAGGGTCAAGGAGTCAGGGGGCAGGGCCCAGGAGCCAGGACCGGCTCCAGACACACATTTTTTATTGCATTTTTAGACCCCCCAAAAAAACAAGAAACAGAACTACAGGAGTGGAGAATGTGTCTCACAGCTCAAGGGAAGAATATACTTACAACTGCTGAAACATATAGGCAGTGAACACCATAAAGATGAAGTGGCACTGTCATGATGCCTCCTCAGGTACAGAGACAAGAGACTCTCCCTCCCTCTCTCCCTCTACCTCTCACCTGACTAATGAATAATTATCCTCAGGAAGCCTCATCAGGGTGGAGGTGGGGTGGGCACAGGCGACGGAGCATTCAGACATAGAGAAGAGGCAGACGGTGGGTGTCTGTCTCCTCCCTGGGCGTGAATGAGCCACCACCGCCCGGCTGCTCACGGCACCCTAGCCAGCCCGAGAGGAGGCGCTCTCCAGGCAGGAGCCATTGGATGGTATGATTACTGAGCCCCACCCACTTAGCGTTCTCCATGTTGGCGCCGCTGGTCTTGCATCACTTCCCTGATGCGTCGTGACAATCTGTCGCTGTTGAGTGTGAATCACTTGCTGTTTGAGCCAGTGATGCAAGCCTCCAGCGTCTTCCCCTGTGGAGGAACAGAGCAGCATCAGGACGTTGAGGGGGAAAGATACCCAGCAAACATAACTGAAGGGCATCCATTTATAGTACTCTTTGTACACTCTTCAATTCTTCCTGATTATACATATATGCTCATTCTCCAAATTTAAATGTGTGTATTTTCCAACATAAATCGACCATGAAATAAACACAAAACAAAAGTGTGTGGATATGCATGTCTTTACATCTGTCTCATTTCTTTTGAGAACAACAAGTGGCAGCCTGCACTACATGTTAATAACCACAACATATTTTTATGGCAGGTCCATCTGACCAAGCATAAAGATGGATAATACCATAAAGACTAAATGCTGTTCCTCTGAACCCCCATCATGCTCTGCAAAAACCTTTGCCTTGACAGTTCTGATGGTATAAAGACACAATGTGGGCTTCTTTATCCAACATGTAAAACCATCTAAAACATCAGCCTTTTCAGCAAAAGTCCCACTTCCTTATTTTCAATCTCAGTAGACTATTAAAACTACTCCAAGTATATTGAGACAAGACACAATAAATACAGTATATGACTACCGGTCAAAGGGTTTTAGAACACCCACATTTTTCCAGTTTCTATTGAAATGTAAACACTTCAAGTGAATAACCTGAAATGGCACAAAGGTCAGAGGTTAAACCAAAAGTTTAAGTTACCAAAAACGGAAAAATAATGTAATTTCAGAGTTATACAGAAAGGTATTTTTCAGGGAACAAGTAATTAAGGGTTCGACTTGCAGCTGTTCTGGAAGTAAATGAAGCTCTGAGAGTTGATGCAATTAAAAAACAATGTCATGCATTCTGGATTCATTACAAATCAACTGAAATATTGCAAGCCTTTAGACCTTATTTTAATATTGCTGATTATAATGGCTTAGAAGAATCAAACTCTAAATATTAGAACATCATGAAAAAGTATACCCTAAATAGGTATTCCTTTAGAATCAATTGAATCGTTCTAAACTTTTACGGTAACACCTACAAGGGACTGTCTGAGAAAATTAGAATATTGTGATAAAGTTTGAAAAACAACCGGACAGTTGCAGAGTTGTCCAAAGTCCTCTTTTTCAGACGAAAGCAAGTGTTGTATTTCATTTGGAAGTCAAGGCGCCAGAGTCTGGAGAAAGGCTGGAGAGGAGCAAAATCCAAGTTGCTTGAAATCCAGTGTGAAGTTCCCAGTCAGTGATGGTTTGGGGAGCCATGTCAGCTGCTGGTGTTGATCCACTGTGTTTCATCAAGTCCAGAGTCAATGCAGCTGTGTACCAAGAGATTTTAGAGCACTACATGCTTCCGTCTGCTGAAAAGCTCTATGGAGGATTTCATTTTCCAGCATGATCTGGCACCTGCCCACAGTGCCAGAACCACCAGTAACTGGTGTACTGACCATGGCATTACTGTCCTCGATTGGCCTGCCAATTCCCCTGACCTGAACCCCAGAGAATTTGTGGGGTATTGTGAAGAGGAAGCTGAAAGACACCAGACCCAACAATGCAAATGAGCTAAAGGCCGCTATTGAAGCATCCTGGTCATCCATAACACCTCAGCAATGCCACAGGCTGATTGCCTCCATGCCTCGCCGCATTGATGCAGTAATCCGTGCAAAAGGATTCCCAACCAAGTACTGAGTGCATTAATGGACATTTTCAAATGTTTGATTTTGTTTTGCTGTTATAAATCTTTTTTTCTACTTGGTCTGAGGAAATATTCTAATATTTAGAGATAGGATATTTGAGTTTTCTTAAGCTGTAAGCCATAATCAGCAATATTAAAAGAATAAAAGGCTTGCAATATTTCAGTTGATTTGTAATGAATCCAGAATGCATGACATTTTTGTTTTTTTAATTGCATTACAGAAAATAAAGAACTTTATCACAATATTCAAATTTTCTGAGACAGTCCTGTATATACCACCCTGTGATGTCAAGGACACAATATGAAGTACGACATTTGGACAATATGTAAGTCATTCAGGATATAGCAAACATACCTACAACTGCTTCATGAGGAAATAAATGTCTGCTTCCAGGAGAACATCCTGAGAATGGAAAGGCAGCAGGCCAGAGGAGACATTATTTCTCCTGCTCAGGCACAGAGAGGTGATTCCTCATCCCTTATCTGAACAGTATCTCTGTAGGTCACAGAGGAGGGGTAATGTCTTCCTGGTACCTGGGTAATGACAGGCCTTCCACTCCTCCTTCTTAAAGGTCATGACTAATTCCCTCCATCAGCCACTGTGACACTGTGCAGGGAGAAAGAGGCCATAAAGCAGAGAAATATGAAACTCCAAAAACTTGATGAGGACGGGGGGGGGGGGTACATTAGTTTTAAATGGAAAAGCAGCAGCCACAGATAATGACACAACTAAATAAAAAAGAGCTTCCTGTACGATTGTTCCAAAGGTCAGGAGTAACAGCCTCCTCCAGACAGGCAGAGGAGCTGCTCAGATATCATATTTATATATTGTCATGTATCCTGCAAGCAGAGAGAACTCAACGCAGCATGTCAGCAAACATCTCCCTGCTGAGGGAAAGTATTGTCTGTCTGACATTGACTATGTTTAAAGGTACACTAATAGTTTTGAATATTACATAATCTATAATTGTATCACGCAGACAGCATACTCCTTTTTGCTAATCCCAATTTTGCCAAATTTAAACTTTTATGTCAGTTTGCAAAACTCTTTCTTTCTTATTTCCTGTGCCAATCACCCAGCTCGCCATTTGCAGAGATGCATGCCCGAAAGAAAAGACCTACATACCTACTTATAAACATTATGGAAGACTTTGTTAGCAACAGGTTTTTAGACATTCTCATATATGCATTTTTGTCTAAATGTGTTCTCTGTTTGTTATTACTGGAGCACTTATGACCGATGACACCCATCAACATGGTAGAAAGAAGTTTGGATTACTTTGTAGGAAGTCGATCTTGATACGATCACTTCACACAACCAACCACCAGCCAACACATGGACATTAACCTGCTGTTCAAAATAGTTCACAACTTCTGTTGTTGTATTTGCTGTTTTTAAAGAGTTTCAACTTCAGAAGGAGCCAGTGGACTCTGAAGAAGATTATTGAGATTCTTACAAAATGGTTCGAACAACAGCATATGGTTAATGGTAAAAGCCCCTTATCAAATATCACATAAGTTCATCACAGAGACATTTCCCCATAAACATTCATTTAAATAAGTGTTCTAGCCCCAACAAGCTCAAAATGATTCAATATTGCAGAACGATAATAGCAAATCCCAAAATAGATATAAAAAATTGTGTAGCAGAACTTATTTGTTCTTCTCTCGTGTTATTCATCTCATAACCCTTCAGTCGATATTGTGTTAGGGGCCAACCCCTAAGTTGGGTTCAAATTTGTTAATTCAGTTTATTTTATATAGCCCCAAACCACAAATGACCAACTCCCCTCAGATTTATAATCTGTACACATATGACATTCATGCTGCAATATCGATGCATCAGTATTCACAAACCAATAATCATGTATAGTATACTATACATGATTATATATACATAGTAGAGTGAGTATTTTGACTTAACAATAATAGTAATATATAGGTTGTACATTTGATACAAAACGTCTTTACATTTCCCTTTAAAGTCAATGTGAGGAACTTTTAACTGATTATGAAACAGTCTCCATTTCAAACTGATGTCTCTGTACGACTTACATAAGTTAACAAGACCATCAGCGAGACGCCACGCTGCTGGAGACCTGGTGTTCGTATTACTGGTTGGGATGAAAGAGAAAACCAGACTCAGAGTCCTGGAGGGAATCCGGTGCTCGGAAAGCAGCATCAACACAACATTAACTAATTGGGGTCCGGGGCCATTTTCTTGATTTTACACAATTTCTAAATTTCACATTTTACAGGCACTAATATTCGATTAAAAAAGATCCCTGAAGGGAATCCGGTACTCGGAAAGCAGCACCAACATTAAAGAGTTCATCCAAGCAGTACATATGTACAATGTTTTGCTTACTTAATGGAAGTTTTAGAATACTTCTCCCACCACTGACGTTGACGTTGTCATTGTGTATATGTTAGCATGCTAGCGTTAGCATTAAGCTCAAAGCACTGCTTAGAGCCTAGATATAGCCTTACAGAGAGACAGTGTGGCGAACTCAATGACTTCACACTCAGAATGGGATTCAAACAATGGAAATCAGAAAGATCAATCATGATGCGAGCTGCGCTTGAAACGGTGCATTGCGTTAGCATGAAGTTTAAAATGGGAGAAGACGCCAAAAAAAAAGTTTGTTTTTAAGGGTTGGTCTATTATCAATGGTTCTCAACCTTTAATAAGTCATGTACGCTTTGTGAAATATTTGAGTAACCCCTGACCAGTGCATAGCATTCTGGGTTGAAAAAAAGATGTAATACATGGCATTTTGCATATAATATATACTTCAGTTTATGAACTTACACTTATATTTTATTGAATATTTATTACTGTGTACATGTATTTAAATCAAATCTCACGTAGGCCTACCTCCTAGAGGCCTTCATCTACACGTACCCCTGTGGGTAGATGAAGGCACCAGTAGGTCTGTTTTTCAATCATTTAATTTTACGTTATAAAAGTTACATAGCAGCATTTCGTTATAAAAGTTACATAGCAGCATAAGAAGCAACGGTACAAACAACTAGGAGGACAGAAGAACATGGACAGAAATCATCATAAATCCTCATCCTCCATATTGAACTTACTATAACAATTGTATTTATATCATTCTTACCACTATTTTATTTTCAATTCATCCAGGGTACTTGTCGAACGTCGTCCCCCCCCCACACACACACACACACACACACACACACACACACACACACGGGAAGCCAGACACATCGACAACCAATGCTACAAAGATAAAGGGTACAACAGAATTGCACAGCAGCATACAATATCGATAAGGCAGCAGGTCTAACGGACACACACAACCCAGCCATCAGACATCAGGGGGGGATTTAAATGACGGCGCGGTCACACTGGGGTCCTGCGTCCTTGCCTCCTTCCGTCCAGACAGCAGCAGACGCCTGTTGCTGTCTGCAGGCCGGCGACGCCACATCCTCTGCCTCCAATAAATCACCCGGCAGAGCCGTCCATGTCAGGACACTGATTCTATCAGCCAGCCGGCTTCTGTACAGGTGGTGACGTGACACTAAGTACGTATGATGAACCCGGTTTATGGCAGCGGTTCATAATTAGACACACCCATTCGACACTGAGACTGGGACGGATGGAATAATAGCCGTGACTGTCATCGTGATTTATTGCATTTTAATGCCACTGCCAATTTAATACATATACGTAGCAGACGGTTGTCCAGTGGGCTGCGTCAGTATGTTCCTCCTCTGATCTTTTCTTATCTGCACAGCAAACTGTATTTATTTAAGAGGCTTTCCTGCTCCTGTTTGTTCATGACAGCCTCCTGTGTGCCACTTATCTGATGCTCTGCTACCTGGCTGATTTACAATGACACTATCATCATATGTCAATACTCCGACAGAGGAGCTGCAACAATAGCTTCAGGCTGCTTTGATTGTGTGCATGTTGAGGTTGTACAGTTGTACGGTGTCACTCATCTGAAGGAAGAACAAATGTTGAGCACAACCATTTTCTATGGCTGTCATTTGCATAAAGTATGGCTAAAGGCTCAAACCCTCCACATGTCTGTTTGAACCGGAACACTCCCTGCATGTGGACCCACTCGAGTGTTGTTCAGTGCAACTCATCGTCTTCTTTGAAGTTTAAGCTGAGATCCGTAACTTTGGTGAAACCAGTAAGAGTATTCTAGATAAACAATAAATTAAAAAACAGCCCAGTGTTGCCAACTTTTCCAATGAAATTAGCGAGCAGCACTAAATCTAGTGAGAAAGTCGCAGAGTCAGCAGCTCTGACAGCCCGCCGCTCCAGGCCTCACAGCCCCTCCCCCAAATTATTAGTATGAACTAAACAATGAACATGACGACTGGGACTTCTCACAGCTGTCAACCAGCAGCATGGGGAGGACTCTGTAAATGACTGCACATGCAGGGAGACAGGTAGATAGACACGCAGGTAGACAATTAGATAGACACGCAGGTAGACAGGTAGATAGACACGCAAGTAGACAATTAGATAGACACGCAGGTAGACAGGTAGATAGACACGCAGGTAGACAATTAGATAGACACGCAGGTAGACAGGTAGATAGACACGCAGGTAGACAATTAGATAGACACGCAGGTAGACAGGTAGATAGACACGCAAGTAGACAATTAGATAGACACACAGGTAGACAGGTCAAAAGACATGCAGGTGGACAGGTAGATAGACATGCAAGTAGACAATTAGATAGACAGGTAGATAGACATTCAATTCAATTCAATTCAGTTTATTTGTATAGCCCAGTTTCACAAATTACAAATTTGTCTCAGAGTGCTTTACAATCTGTACACATAGACATCCCTGACCCAAAACCTCACATCGGACCAGGAAAAACTCCCAAATAACCCTTCAGGGGGAAAAAAAGGGAAGAAACCTTCAGGAGAGCAACAGAGGAGGATCCCTCTCCAGGATGGACAGATGCAATAGATGTAATGTGTACAGAAGGACATATTTAGAGTTAAAATACATTCAAGGAATCTGACAGAGTTTATCAATAGTTCATATTTAGGCATATTCCACGATGGAGAGTTTGGAGACCTCCCAAGTGGAGGAGTGGGCGGAGTCCCAGCAGGGCAGTGGCACAGCTGGCGACAGGAACTCACGATCCAACCATCGAAGGTCCATCAGCAGATGGAATCTATGCCGTCTCATAGGGTCCGATGACCCCATGAGACGTGAAGTCAGAAGGACTCCGGGAGAAAGCAGAGTTAGTCATGTGTGATGGAGAGATGAAGATTCATCCATAGGAGAAAGAAAAGAGGAGAGAGGTGCTCAGTGCATCCTAAACATCCCCAGCAGCTATAAGCCTATACCAGCATATCCAGGGGCTGGACCAGGGCAAACCTGATTCAGCCCTGACTATAAGCTCTGTCAAAGAGGAAAGTCTTCAGTCTACTCTTGAATGTGGTTACTGTGTCTGCCTCCCGGACTGAAGGTGGAAGCTGGTTCCATAAAAGAGGAGCTTGATAACTAAAGGCTCTGGCTCCCATTTTACATTTTAAGACTCTCGGAACTACAAGTAGCCCCGCATTTAGTGAGCGCAGCTCTCTGGTGGGGCGATACGATGCATGCATGTAGACAGGTAGATAGACATGCAAGTAGACAATTAGATCGACACACAGGTAGACAGGTAGATAGACATGCAAGTAGACAGGTAGAAAGACATGCAGGTAGACAGGTAGATAGACATGCAGGTAGACAATTAGATAGACAGGTAGATAGACATGCATGTAGACAGGTAGATAGACATGCAAGTAGACAATTAGAACACACACATTGATATGAACACGTGACTGGACACACACATTGATACAAACACGTGACTGGACACACACATTGATACGAACACGTGACTGGACACACACATTGATACGAACACGTGACTGGACACACACATTGATATAAACATGTGACTGGACACACATTGATATGAACATGTCACTGGACACACACATTGATACAAACACGTGACTGGACACACACATTGATACGAACACGTGACTGGACACACACATTGATACGAACACGTGACTGGACACACACATTGATATAAACATGTGACTGGACACACATTGATATGAACACGTGACTGGACACACACATTGATATAAACATGTGACTGGACACACATTGATATGAACACGTGACTGGACACACACATTGATATAAACATGTGACTGGACACACACATTGATATAAACATGTGACTGGACACACATTGATATGAACACGTGACTGGACACACACATTGATATAAACATGTGACTGGACACACATTGATATGAACACGTGACTGGACACACACATTGATATAAACATGTGACTGGACACACATTGATATGAACATGTCACTGGACACACACATTGATATGAACACGTGACTGGACACACACACATGCTGAATGTTACCCCTCTATTGATAAGTTGGTAAAGAAGACGCCATGCTAGGTTTAGTGTGTATCGCGACTGACTGTTCTAAGTCTCAGTGTAATCGATTTAAAAAAACAACGATTATATTGCAGTTCAAACTGTTATTTTAAAAGAATAACTAGTATCTGTGCTCAATCTTGTGTTTTTTGTGCCAATCTATATTTTCCAAATTAAAATATTACAGAACATGTCATTTAGCTTTGAACCAAAGTGACTACCACCAACCCCCGGATTGAGAGACGGACCTGCTGACCACTGACGTTTTGCTCCACGACAACACACAAACACACACACGCACACACACAAACACACTGGTTCCTCAGCCGGTTCTTCAGCCGGTTCTTCAGCCGGTTCCTCAGACGGTTCTTCAGACGGTTCTTCAGACGGTTCTTCAGACTATTCTTCAGCCGGTTCCTCAGACGGTTCCTCAGACGGTTCTTCAGGCGGTTCTTCAGATGGTTCCTCAGACGGTTCTTCAGACAGTTTCTCAGACAGTACCTCAGACGGTTCCTCAGACGGTTCTTCAGACGGTTCTTCAGGTGGTTCTTCAGACGGTTCTTCAGACGGTTCTTCTGTACCTCTTTCCAGACGTGGACCTGTATGTGGCTATCTTTTGTCTTTGATCTTTTTGTAACCGTCGGGCTCCTTCAGTCTCCTCCTCTCACCAACATCACCGATGGGTACTGATGATGTTCTCCCCAGCTGTGGATAGTAAACAGACATGTATTTGTCTAATCTTCCGAATAGTTTATGTCACTCATCCATTCATACACCACACTGAGTGCCATATCTAACCACTCATGCAGCAACAAGATGGAGCCCCTGGCCAAGGACACGTCAACACGGCGCTCTACGACAGGCAATGTAGAGCCTCGTCTCCTGCTCCAGTTGGTACCACTTGGCACAGACATGTGGCCTCCTGGTGTCTCGTCATGAAAATACAACTGTGTTTCTAAATGAAATCACTTTCAGGAAGGATCTGAACTCAGCACACGGCATTCTGGTGTCGGAGTTGTTATTTTGAGGGGGAGTGAGGACTGAGTGGAGAGCAGAGGAGACAGGATGCTCTGGTTGGAGTAGACTGTGGACCGCTTAGTTTCAGGACCAATGGCGGCTGTCTTGAAGCAGATGGGAACTCTCTCCTGAGACAGGGATACCTTGAACATGTCGTCAGCTAGCTGGTGGGTTCTTGTTCGTAGAACAGAACCAGGGATGTGATCGGGTCCAGCAGCTGGACTCAGATTCCCTCTCATCTTGGTTTCCAGGGGATACTGACAGTGACTCTTGGTGGAGGACATCAAAGTGAGCAGAAAAGGTGTTCATCCCATCTGGCAACGTGGCCTCACACAGGATGATGGGGGAGCTCCTCCGGATCTGCGTAGTGCCGTAGGTGTTGAGGTCTCTCGCGCGTCTATCTTGACTCCTCCCCTTTGCCTCCTTGATGCCAGCTGTCACTCTTGCGCTGGCGATGCTGTACATGCTTCATCGGCACCAGACCGAAAGGTGTCTCTCAGGCCTCCCGTAGACTGCACTTTAGACCCAACATTCCCCCATAAGAGAGAAAGAGCGAAAGAAAAAGAGAGAGAGAGAGAGAGAGAGAGAGTGGTGGATACAAGATAATGAATAATGATCAGAAAAATAATTATAGTAATGTGTATAGAAAAAAATCATAATACAGTAATAGTGGATATACTAGAATGATAATAAAAGTAATAGTAGTAATACATTATTATAAAAAAAGCACGGTGGCTCAGTGGTTAGCACTGTCGCCTCACAGCAAGAAGGCCCTGGGTTCAAATCCCGGTCCTCCTGGTCGTCCCAGGTCCTTTCTGTGTGGAGTTTGAATGTTCTCCTCATGTCTGCGTAGGTTTGCTCTGGGTCCTCTGGTTTCCCCCACCATCATAAGGACATGCACCTCACCCCAGTTCGTGTGAATGTTGGTGGTGGTGGAGGGACCGTAGGCGCTGATTGGCTGCCACGCTTCTGTCAGTCTGCCCCAGGGCAGCTGTGGCTACTGATGTAGCTCACCACCACCGGGATGACTGTGTGTGTGGATGACTACTGTAAAGTGACTTTGGGTGTATATAAAATAAATGATTATTATTATGAAATAAATACAAAATATAGTGACATGAAGTGTCACAGAGTGTAGTTACATGCACATGGTTAATCTGTTTATGATTGTGTTTTGGAGAATGATCCTATTGCAAAAATGCCAGCTGGAGTCCTCTGAAAGAAACTGGGAGACTGTTGCTACGGTTACTAAACCTGAACCCGGTTGACAGCTGGAGGCGATTCACAAAAGTTGTGATGAGAATGAGACGCTATACGGTGTTTTCTTTGGATGATCGGAGTGGAGAAGAATTCAAGTGGTAGTAATTGAACAGTATAGAGTTCAATACTTCATGTTGCTGTCATTTATCCCAGCTCACATTGGACGAAGGCAGGGAGTGACACATAGAGACAGAGATGACATCCATTCACATGCACAACTAATCCTCTAATAACATGAGCTGCATGTCTTTGGACTGTGGGAGGAATGAATGTGTTATTAATGTTAATACTTCCTGTATTATGCTGTGTTTCTTAATTTGTGTCTCCTGTGCTTTAAATGTTCATCTATTTCCTTTTCTGAAGAGTTATTGTCTTGAACTGCCAGTTGGTCCTTAAATACTACTGGTTTGGATGCAATCTGTGTGATCTGTCTGTCTGACAATGGGTTGCGTGGTCGTGACATACAGCAGTACACTCCCCTCCAGGCAGGAAGATGCTATCAGCTGGCAGAACAAGCACACACAAGATTCATGACCGCAGCCTCGTCCAGGTGGAGACTCACAGGCTGCATTTCAATGCACCTCACCTGGGCGTGTTGTGTCACTCCGTGTTCTGTGTCACCTTGTGCAAATGTTTTGATTCACAATTGATTTCTTTCTTCCTCAGGCCGTTCACATTTTGTGTGCGAGACAAGCCAGAGAGAGATAGCAGCAGGCGCGGAGGAGAGTAAGAGGAGTACCTTTTTACGAGCTAACTCTACGCTCTAATGAATACAAATGGGCCCTGATCTGCTCCACTTTGCACGGCTGGTGGAGAGCAGTGTGTGACACCAGCAGGCCAGGCTCCACGGACACTAAAGAAGCTAATCATTACCCTTTCAGTGGCTATCTATCACCAGGCTAGCCCTACTAATCTGCCTGTGTCGGCACATGATGGATGTTTTGCTACCTCTAATGCCAGCTCGCTCGTGCATGCAGACAGATAATCAGAAAGGGAAGTGAAAGCATATCTCATCATTACGATTATGATCCATACCGACAAATTACTACCGAGGGGTTTTGGCACTCTGCAACTCGTTCTCTGATGACATTCATAATCATTGATCACTGTGGAGATGCCGGTGGTGATAATACGTGAGTTATGGCAAAGGGTTGAAAGATGGATGGGAGGTGTCTGACTGGATTTGGAAATGGAAAGATATATGGTTTAAATGGTTGTTGTTGTGGGAGCACAGGTTTCCCCAAAGATCATTGTAATCCCTCTGTAAGCCAAGAGACCCAAGCAGGGCTCAGGCAAGGCACTGCAGAGGTCAGGGCTGATGCCATTTGTGCTAAACTCAGATTTACAGAAGTTCCTCTGCCGTCTTCTAAAGACAATAAGTCTTCTGACTGAAAACAACAGTCCCTAGAATAGCTCACATCTATTCATCCTACACAGAGAGAACGGTGGAAGGAGGGAGGGTAAACAAGCCAAACAAACCCCTGAGGCTAAGCCTTTGTGCCAGTTTGCTAATTTCCGCCTTCTGGTCAGGTGTTGTTGATTCCAGGAGACTCTCTCTTCCTCTCTCTTTCTATAAGTGTCTGGAGAGGTGGGGTGGTGGTAAAGGGGATGGCGGGAGCATAATCCTTGGCCTTTTCATTGGCCTGTAATGATTCGGGGGCTCGCCAGCTAATAGGGCATTATCGTGGCCCCTTGCCTGGCCGGACAGCTGATTAATGTCGTAGGAGAAGACGTAGGGTCTTGCCGGGGCCTGATAAAAGGGTGCTGGGATTGGAGGGAGCAGGATGATGAACGAGCTACAGAGCCCACGCCCGTGTCTCATTAGCGTCGCCCTGCTCTTTGGTGTTGAGCTAATGTAGCGCGTCGGCATGGCGGCCCGTGAAGAACACTGTTGAGTCTGAAGAGCCATGCAAGCCGCGCCAGATATCAAGAAGGCTGTCTGGTAGCACGAGCTAGTTGAGGATAGGCGTCTATACACATACACGCTCCATATCGCTATGCTACCTATATTACCATTTATTGTGTAACAGTGTACACACTAATTCAAGTTTTTTTTCTATTTCTTGGGAGTTTTTCCTGATCCGATGTGAGGTCAAAGGTCAGAGATGTCGTATGTATACAGACTGCAAAGCCCTCACATTTTTAATTTGTAATTTGTGATATCAGGCTACACAAAATAAACTGAATTGAATTGAATCTTCAGTATTTCCCAGTGCATTTTCAAAATAACCCTGTGTATCCACCACATTAGGAAAAGAGTGTGTAAGATGTGTGACTGTGACACATGACACAATCTGGCAAACATGTATTTAACTTCCCATGGAACACAAACCTGGGTTAAAGTCAAACTCCTCGGTCTAGTAGGTGCTACCTTCAAAGGCGATAGCATCGTACGCCTTTGTCATGTAATATATTCATGCTAGCTACTGACCAGCTAACAGTCAAGGATGATTTGCATGACAGGAGGGCATCGCCAGGCAATCAGTACAGGTGCAGTTTGAGAAATCCAAAAAATCCCAATGTGCTACAGGGAGAGAAAAGAGAGAGATTCTAAAATGTACCATTGTTGACATTAGCTAACGGTAAAGCTAGCTTGTCAGGGACAACAGCTCAAATAATTGTATTGTGTGGTGTTGAATATTTGATGGTGTAGTTAGTTTACAAGTCATTATATATATATATATATATATATATATATATATATATATATATATATATATATATATATATATATATATATATATATATATATATATATATTTATCCTAAAACCACAACAATACATAATGTGTATGCGCTGGTGTTAACGCGTGTGTATTCAAGTCATGTGTGTGTCTGCGGCACATACTAAACATTTATGAGGATGTACCCTGTCTCATTTACTGCCACCAGCTGTACGCCCACCGCCCCCCACATGCCCGTAAAAAGCCAATTCCATCCAGGGCTACGGAGCTCATTGATACCTAATTAGATCATTGTTTAGGGTGCTGTTGCCCTTGTGGTTGAGAGGGCAATGTGACAGCATCTGAGTGATAAAGGGTGTTGTCCCGGAGTTGAACCCTGACCCCAGCTCTCATCGGGGGGGGGGGGGGGGGAACGACAGTCTGCTTGTGTTGCAACATTTGGTATCTGCAAGCTAATTACACAATCAGCTACTGGGCCTGCTGTCTGGCCCACATTGTGAAAGTCAAGGAGAGCTCTAGAGGAGCACATTCACGGTTCCTTTGGATCTGGTACTACTGTAGGGAAAGGAAAGTCTTATACAGGAGGTTTATCAGCAGCCGGTTTGTAGACTCCAAAGAACAAACTGGATGTTAACCTAGAGCTACAATCGACACCACGGCTGAACAAAGACAACCAAATAAATACTAATAATAACAATGGAAGAAGACACAATCTAGCCCACAATGCTTGACTGACAAGGATATTGGGGAATTAGGAACTGTCCATAATTTCTCGATGACTGTCACCACACAACCTTTTCTGTGGAAATAAGCACATTAATTGTGTCTGTGCCACCTTAGTCGAACATCACATTATTCTTATATTATTGGTCAACATGGCACAAACCAACTTCCAATGTAAATATTATATATATATATATATATATATATATATATATATATATATATATATATATATATATACTGTCAGAACAGTATATAATACACATCACCAGCAGTGCTATACCTTTTAAAACTCAGTCTGGAATCCCATTGAGGTGTGTTTGATGGGTAATTGTGTACAGAGGAGTGTCTTTTGTGAGAAGAAAAACACCAGCAGCTTGTCACTGTGGGTGGCAGGGAGGCACAGTTGTTTAGGGATATATGACCCCATGGAGGGGTCAAAGGTTTATTAAAGAACCAGTAAGTATGTGTTCAAAATAGAGCCCTGACCCATTACCCTCTCTACCCACCCCCCACCTGCTCTGCACACACACACACACACACACACACACACACACACACACACACATGCATACACACATGCATACACACCTGACACATTAATATACAAAGCAAAAGCACCAAAACACACTCACATGCTCACATTGCACCTGCTCAGAAAACAAAATAAGCTTCATGATGAGAATTATGAAAGTAAACTTTACATAATAAATAATAATAGCATTCTAAAAGAAAAAGGGAATAATCATAAATATTTTTTGATATGTATTAGATACTTTATAAATATTTTTTATATAAATATACATTTATATATATATATATACTAGTATTTTAAATTAGTAATATTTTACTCAAGAAGCGAGAAGAAAGGTAAATAGAGAGAGAGAGAACCAAGGTAAATAGATCGTAGATTGTGTTGATCAAGCAGGTATGATGAACAGTGTAGAAGACAATAGTTGAAAATTTGCTGGATAGAATCTGTCTTTAAAACATGTCTTTAGGTAAATTCTTGACAACTCCTCAAGAATTCTAGTTGAAACTATTCTGAAAGAAAACAACTCAAAGTAAGCACAACATATCAGCTATCGGCAACATTAATCCAGTAATGTTCTGAATCGAAGTGAGTGGGCGCTGTGACGTGTAAACCTGGTACAGACTGTTGTCATGATCAGACATCAAGTTGTATCAGCAAGGTCAAGCTCTGGCTCTGTGAGTCTGACCTCTCCACCTCCCCCTGAAACACAAACCCACCTTCCTTTCCCATCCCGAACGGGGGAAATAAGAGTTTTCAAAGTCATAGTGAAAGAGGCTCAATCTCTCCTGTGATGCATTGATGTCTAGACGGCTACTCTCCCATGAAAGACTCGGAGGCCTTGTCCCTCACCCTCATCCTCTCCTCCCTTTGTCCTTTCCTTGTGTCCTCCCATCTTACCCGCTGGCACAGGACAATTACCAGCCAGCGCTACTTCCTAAACGTGTCGTCGGGGGGCGAGGGATTCCCTGTCGGGCCCCGGCAGCCAGAGTCCGAGGGCGGGACCCCCGTGATCGACCATGCAGAGCCACAACACAAGAGGATGGCTGGCTGCTCTCCAAGGCCAGGCGGATGCAGGTGTCAATCATGGCGTGAGAGGAGGACAGTGGGAAAAAATGAACCTGACGATGACAGTGGGCTGAATATTTATCTGGCACGATCTTGGACAGCAGTAATGATATTACTGGGGGTCGCAGTGCTACATTGAATGGTGAAATAATATATTTTGATCTTGATTAGAAGTCTTTCTTCATGTAAGAGCAATGTATATATACCACAGCTCACACTTTCCCTATTCCACATCTTTTTGCTTCCAAATTGGATCCTGCGCCGCCTCCCTGGGCTTATCATAGCTAATGACTACATCGGCACACCAGTGAGGGGGAGGTCCAACAGCGTGTCTAGGTCTTTTCATGCCAGAGGGGCCTCTGCCACAAAAGGATGTCCACAAAAGACCCCTCTTATTCTCTCATTATTGACACCCTTAATTGTTTGTGCTGTCTGATAATGGCCCTTAAAGCCTCAGCGTATCAGCAATAACCTTCTGTCTCGCTTGTATGGGGCCAGGGGTCTCGGATTCTGAGCCATGCGCTAAAATAAATGTGGAATTTTCTTCAAGGGTTTTGAGCTGTTCGCTATCCCACTTTCAAAAGGTTGACGGACTCAGTATTCATCGGTATTGCACGAGTGTGTTTGAATTCTCAAACCCTCCAGAAGCCATGAGGGAATTCCATTTTCATATTGTTTATTAGCAGCTTTGTGCGTTTGCCAGCGCTGCAATTCGGATTGGGAACCACAGGCACTTTGCGATACCGTTGTCTTATTAATTACGTGCGGGGGTGTTAGTACAAATCTCTTGATACGTCAGGCATGGTATTCAAACATGCTGCCTTATTATGAGAGGAAACGGTGGCCTTAATTAAACAACACACTTTTATTAGCACAGTGTGGTAACGGTAACTTCCATTCCTGTCAGCGGTGAATGGCTCACACTGGTGGGGATGCCAGTAAGTGGTCTTTAAGAAATAAGAACTGTCTAATCCCATTGCAACTTGTGTAATTAGAGGGAATGCTCTTGTCATTAGTGAGGCACAAATTGCCCACTTACCCTGGCTTATAAATATTTCATAGACACTTCTTATAAATTGTTAGGATATTGAAAGGAATTTGCCTGAAAGCAAATTAATAAGTTATTTATGAGGAATGTTGATCTGTTATTTTTCTGCATTCCCAGCTTCAGTGTATTTATTTGGAAAGGTCTATCCATTGAAACAAGCAACTAACATTAGAAGGCCAAAACTTTTAGCCACACAATATTTGCTTGCACAAAATATTAACCGCCAAACACTAATCATGACCAATTCAACTTCTTAACTAACAACCATAAGTGTTTTTAAACGCATTACTTTATTTGTGTGGCCACCACCGAAGAAAATCCTAATTGACTTTAACATTACCAAGAGGTGTTACGATCTTGAGTGTTTCCTGTTGTTATTTTGAAGTCCCTGGCCATTTCTCAATCAGCGTACTTGTGCGTCCTTTCCTCTACTTGCGTCCTTTCCTCTACTTGCGTCCTTTCCTCTACTTGTATCCTCGTGGACTCGTGAAACGTCATCAGTCTCAGCCCGGGTACATGTTCCAATTCAAAGTTTGCTTCTCTCAAAGCACGGTCAAAATGCCTTGTGACTTGATCCTCCCACTTTCCGGAGGATGCATCAGAGAAGACTTGTGCGTACTTTGGCCAGCATATATCCCACAATGCATTTCACCATGCTAGTGTGCTAGTGAAAGAGTTTAGCGGGCTCCTACCGGAGTTGTTGAGGGGGGGGGAGAGTGCTCGCTCGTGTGCGTGCACTTCACGGAGCTGCCGAGCGCAAAAAAGAGTTGTTGCGGACCGGGTGTGACGTGCAGTCGACAGATTACCGAGAAAAAGAAAATTCTCCCCTTATCACCCGCGGCCCGGATGAGACATGCAATCGGGCCGGATCCGGCCCGCGGGCCGTAACCCTGGCACCACTGGTTTAGTATGTCAAATAGTTTAGTTAGTTTTAGCAATCTAACTCGTCACTGAAGCTGTTTAATACACATGATATTTGGAAAAAAGGTATAAAGTACTATAAAAGTATATCAAAGTTAAGAATTAGTAGACCTCCATCAAAATCGTACCAATGTATATGTAATGTAATTTAAGTCTTTATATTTAGTTATATATATATATACACAGTATATTATACATAGTTATTAGCAGGCTGCAGAGGCTCCATTGGGCCACAGTGATACGTGTTCCAGTGTGGCTGTTGTCACTCTAAATATTGCCGGTCACGCTGCAGCAGCAGTGATGAGAGGAGAGAGAGAGCTGAACAGGTGTATTTGTAGCTTCTGCACTGAGAGGGTTCGCACCACGCTCAGCCAGAGGACGTCATGTAGTAGCAATAGGAGCTCCTCCTCGAGACCACATTTGGCTGAGGGACAGTATACTGCTGGAGTAATCTATTGATTCTCTTTATTATCCCAGAGGGAATTTGGTTTGCACAACATTTAACATACACAATGAAACATACACAGTAAAATACATTTGCTTAGACACGCTGTGTTTGGGGTCTTATGAGTGCCGTAATGAAGAATACATCTTTAAAAGAAAATAAATGAGGAAACATAAATAGGAATAACAAATAAAAACAATAAAAGAGAAGAATTGTTTATATGTGTTGATTTATTTCTGTCTATCTTTTGTTGTATATTTTGTAATATAAACTTTTTTACATTTAAATATTGCTGTTCATATTTTTAATCATTGTTTTTCCATATCATGTCATTTTTCATCGAAATGTGCTTTTGCATAATTTTGGGGGAAACATTTGAAATAACATTATTTTTAAAGTGTTGTAGTATAACAGGAGGAGGCCATTTAAGTGGAGTCCCCCAATTCAATTCATTTAAAATTATTTACTAAGGACAATCCACATTATTCAACAGTTCAGGTTCCACCAAAGTTTAAATGAGCCAGTTATCGAGAAAGCTAATTTTTGTCTGCACTGGTCCCATGGCATGTTATTACAATGCAGTGACTAATATGTTCAGTAAAGTTCAGCACGAGAACAGGAGGTTGGTAAACTCACTTCTTTCTAACCCAACAAATGTTTTCCATGTCAAACTTGTTGTCTTGACACAGGTGACATCATTTGACTTCACACAGGTCCCTCTGGAGACACAGAAGACAAACAATCTTTGGAGTCGCCCTTTAACTCCACTGAAGTGATTGTCCCAGGTTATGTTTTTTTTTTATTTTTACTCTGGTTTATTTAATAAAACCATTTCTGTAAATGTGCCAGAGTTAGCGAAGAGGACATCTTGCTCAAAACAAAAATCCTCTGCGCTCTGGAGATTATATTAAAACCAGGTTCCTGACTCCAGGGGCGATGGAATGCACCAGTACGGTTGCAGATGTGAATGCAACATTAATAATATGTTCAGCTGCAAGAAAGTATTTTTCAATACAGGCAATAATTGTATTCTCAGTATTCAACCTATGTTTTGTTGCATTGTTATACAACAACCTCAAGGGTTCTTAAAAGTTGAGCTTGTGGTCATTAAGTTCCTACAGTGGAAAACCCCTTAATGCGACATTAAATAGGTTTTATTAATTATGGATCACTTCAGCTCTCTGGAACTCAAGCTGAGTGACTTCTCATGTCAGAAACCTTCATCTGACTTTGGAACTCATTATGTTTGGCCTGCTGCAATATTAAAGATTATTATACCACTATAATATTACCTGCAGGTTTTTTTCCCAGTAATTTGGAAAGTATACATTTTTGTGAATATTCAATTCAATTCAGTTTATTTGTATAGCCCATTTTTACAAATTACAAATTCCCCTCAGAGTGCTTTACAATCTGTACACATAGACATCCCTGTCCCAAAACCTCACATCGGATCAGGAAAGACTCCCAAATAACCCTTCAGGGGGAGAAAGGGAAGAAACCTTCAGGAGAGAACAGAGGAGGACACAGAGGGATCTCCAGGATGGATAGATGCAATATATGTAATGTGTACAGAAGGACAGGTTTAGAGTTAAAACAGATTCAATGAATATGACAGTGTATGAATAGTTGGTAGTAGGCATATTCCACGATGGGGACCTCCACGATCCATCAGGCAGATGGAGGTAGAGAGGAGAAGTGGGCGGAGTCTCAACAGGGCAATGGCATAGCTGGCATATTCCACATCCAGACCTCGATGATCCATCAGGCAGATAGGTCAAAAGTCAAAGTCAAAAGGACTCCGGGGAGAACGCAGAGTTAGTCATGTGTGATGGTGAGATGAACATTCATCCATAAGGAGAGAGAAAAGAGGAGAGAGGTGCTCAGTGCATCCTAAAGGTCCCCCAGCAGCTATAGCAGCATATCCAGGGGCTGGACCAGGTGAACCTGATTCAGCCCTAACTATAAGCTCTGTCAAAGAGGAAAGTCTTTAGTCTACTCTACAAGCTCCTTAAGATAAAATGACACATGCATGAATCTAAATCTTCCTCACAGCATTAATTTAGCAAGAACTGAATCCTAAATATTTGCTCTAAAGCTTTTCATTCAAGTTTGTTTTTAAAAATCCTCGAAAACAATTATAAATCATTCAATACCTAATATATGAGGCTAATGTTAAGCACCATTAGAAACAGTTGATACAAAATAATCCAGTTTATTAATGTTCAGGCGTGTGCATGAAATGATCCTCACTTGGCAGATGGCCAAATGTCAATGATACGAGCAACGCAGGAAATTGTTGACAGGTGTGAAGGAGTATTAATTCAGGCCGTAACAAAAAGATGTACATGATTGTAAATGAAGTATGGAAACATGGTCAAGGTGCAGATGTGACAATGTGTTCATGCCAACATACATTTCTTTGTGGGAACATAAAGTAAAATAAAAAAAAACAATGCTTTTGTAATGAAATGATGTGAAAATGAAAAGTGATGGAGTTATCAAAGAATGAAGGAGAGAGGGAGAAGGGAGAGAAGATCAGAAGAAAAGACATGTGAGTGAAGAAGGAGAGTTCATAGAGGAGGGTGCCTAATTCAAGACAGGCCAGAGGCCAGGTGTCCAGCTGGTGCTGCAATGGTGTGAAGAGTAAACACACATTCCTGTCACGTGCATGTGTTCATAGACAGTATCCTGTGTGTGTGTGTGTGTGTGTGTGTGTGTGTGTGTGTGTGTGTGTGTGTCTGTGTTTGTGTGTGTGTGTGTGTGTGTGTGTGTGTGTGTGTGTGTGTGTGTGTGTGCGTGCGTGCGCTATGAGTGTCTGGAAGACTAGAAAGGTGCTATATGAATGCAGGTCCAACCGAGTCTTTGGATTATGAATCAACAGGCCCAGACATGTAGAACCCCCCCCCCCCATTCTACAGCTATAGTGAAAAAGACTACTACCATACTTGGTTATGTCATTTGTGGTCATTTGGCATCTCTGTGAGGTTGTTTTGTATTTTTTAGTCGGCATGTAATTGCCTCCCTGACGTTGTGTTCTGTGTCGGTCGATTCAGTAAGCCGAGCATCATTATAGAATACACACACGAGTGCACACACACACAGATGTTTCCAACAGCGGTAACATGGCAAGGTGCTGGCTTTACCTTGCCTTTCTCTAATATACACCACATTGACAACCACACACACACACACACACACACACACACACATTCCACACAGAGCCTCCCACCAACCTGCAAAGTGGCCAGATAGCTGCTGACCGCTCCTGATGACCCGAACCTCCCACAGACAGAACAGGTGGCTGGGGAAGGAGCAGTGGGGAGAGCGGACAGTTTAAAACAGATCATGTGACCCCTCTGACCCCTCGGCCTCAGACCCTTGACAGACTGTGACCTTTGAGGCACCTGCGCAAGCTGCTCCGTGAAGTGTGGACAACCTGTTGCCATGCACCACTCAGTCACGCTGTACTGCGTACTGTACATGCATACACGGCAAATTAAAGTTTAGCTTATAAAAACATTGACAGGGACACTTAGTGTGTGTATCTTCTTAACAACACTCAGTGGATGTTGTGTCATCAGCAGCAGCTCTGAGGGTCTGGAACTAAAGGGTTCATTTGACCCTGTGTATGTTTCTAGGGTACTGTCCTTCATTCCAGTATGTCTTTGCTTCCCAGCCGCCTGGAAACCAGAGCTCCCTGTGAAGCACAGCGATGGGCAGAGGGCAGGTCACAGAGACACGATGGTCACTCCCTTCAAAGCCTGAAAGGCTTTGGTATAAAGATCTGAGCTGCCTGTGATGACACTTCCTCGTATGTTTGGAACATACGAGTCTACACAGGGAGGCAGTGGCGGCTGGTGGATATTTGTTTTTGGTAGGGCTGTCCAATTAAATCCTAGCCTGGATACCAGACCAAACTTAGCCCCACCCTAAAAAAAAATGGTCAGGAAGTTGGGTCTGGCGTCGCTCCATTGGGGAGAAATTATCTCCGGTCAAAAATTGCCCGGACCAATCAAATTGTCAAGGCGGGATTATTATGATGACAGACAGATGATCAACAGTAACGTAACCAAACACGTCATCAAAAGGCGCTTGCTTCTTCCAGTGTGCGTGCAGTTGAGTTCAAAAACTATGCGTCGCTTAAAATACGTCACATTGCTCTGATTGGTTGTAGCTCTATCCAATTGAGTGAAGAGGCTTTTTCTTTCCTGGTTCGGTTGAAACACGCCCCATAATCACAGCCCAACGGAGCGGTATCGGACTCATATTCTGACTAGAATTATGAGGATGACATCGTCAGGCTAATTAAATCCTGCAAACATCCCAAAATGATTCAATGCAAAAAAATAATATCAAACGCGCATTTTTACTTTGTAGTTAAATATTTAACACCGACATAATAAAAACATCTTATCCATGGATATTATATACTTATATTCCTGGTGTACTGGTCTCTACAGAATCGTCCTGTGCTGCTTCCCTTTCAGCCAGTCTGTTGTCTTCTTCCATCTGGTGGATCTGGGCCGAGCAGTTTGACCTGTAGTTCCACCGCCAAAGTTCTTACAAGTAAAAAAGAAGAGATATTAACTTATTCGGGGCTCGGCATCAGCCTCATCCCACTAACACATAGCCATGCAAGGTAAAGGCCTCCATAAAGAACCGCATGCCACACGCATACTCACTGCTCAGCCTAGTGCTTTCCCTCCATAGGCAACATATTAAAGTCGATTGTCTTGTGATTTTACCGCTTCGAACTCCGACCGCCATCTCCATCCTCCCGACTCATCATCCATCACCTCAAATGTGGCGAGACCAACCAACTCTGTCTGCCTCGATCCACCTTCGCCTTCCCACTAGTCCCGTACCTCAGTCCTTACGACCCGAACCGCCACTACTTAAACTCTCGTCTCCAGCCAGCCAAACTTCTTAGTGAAACCACATCTTTAGACGCTTTGTCCCTCCAACCTAATGACACCAGTAACGAGCACGTGCCTCTGTATGAAGGACTCTGCACAGAGCTTGAGAAGAGACAGCCCCCTAGTCTCAACCCCTGCCGTTCCCTCTAACCACTGGACGCCAGCAGTCTCCCATCGCATCCCTCCTACCCTCTCTTCACGACCCGTATACCCTTCTCGTTCCGGCAGATAATCATCCCTCCATCCCTTCATTCATGTATCTCACAATAAACCAACTGTAATCTCATATCGCTATTGCCGTGGTCTTTGTCAGTGAAACAATGGTTATAAAGATGCTAATAAGCAACATACTGTATAGCTGAGATGAACGGACATTACTTGTAACTCTCTGATGGATTGTTCCTATGATTATTACATTAAACATACTCATTTGAACTATTGTAAATAGAAAATATGAATAAGTGCTAATGTTGCATATGTTAATGTGCATGTAAATGTATTGAGGTTCTCAGTGGTTAAAGGTGTACTCTATCTAAACAGACAATACGAAGAAAATGTCCTCTAAAAAACAGAAGTCAAGGTCAAGAAACACATGAATTGTCTGAGAAGTCAGTTTTTGGTAAATATTGATGCAGATGCAGACTCATTCAGATCTGATGACACCAAACCTAAAACTCTGCAGCATGGCAAATAAAAAAATGACCGTTTGTGTGTTTTGACTCCAGTCATGTGTTTTATTTTCAATATCAACTTCCACATCTACAAATGCATGAGTTCTTTGCACATTCATCAGAGAGGGCGGCGATTCCATGCGGAGAGACGGGGCCTCGGCTTTCAGGAGGCCGTTGGGCCCCCGCTGGGTTCCTCATCCAGACTCATTTGGATGTGTGACTGGGAACGAATCTCGGGAAATTACTTCGACTCAGCCCAAAAGCTATCTCACATGCACACAGTATACACACAGTATACACACACACACACACACACACACACACACACACACACACACACACACACACATGGCCGTAAACACCAGGTTTAGGTTCTTCTTTTTGAACTTAAAAAAAAGGCTGCATTATAACTATTCTGCACTTGTTTTATTTTTTTATGTTCTTTGATTTATGAAAAATCCCCTTTTGGACTGTTTTTAAAGTATTAACAAAACGGTGTCCTGGGGACGTCGTTAGCCTTCATCTTGGCCACGGCTTTCTAAATGATCAGCTTTTTGGGGATAGTTTGCAATTCAGTGTCAGATGTTCCGAATAATGTGTCATGGCTGGCAGCTTATTGGATTGAACTAT
The DNA here is from genome assembly GCA_036178185.1 of Liparis tanakae. Taxonomy (NCBI): domain Eukaryota; kingdom Metazoa; phylum Chordata; class Actinopteri; order Perciformes; family Liparidae; genus Liparis; species Liparis tanakae. The sequence continues at coordinate 1,251,253 of CM070107.1, forward strand.
GACTGGAATCAAACACAGAAGAGCACATTTGGTGAGGAGGAGCTGAGAGGATCAAGGATTTGGTTGATGCCCCAACAAAAGCTCACAGACTTCAGTTAACCTTTGAGCCCTTCAAAAAAACTAAAGACTGTGGAAATAAACCATGAGAGTGATAGTTTATTTTTTGGGAGTGTTTCCTGATCCCAGGTCAGTGATGTCTATGTGTACAGATTGTAAAGCCCTCTGAGGGTAATTTGTGATATTGGGCTGTACACAATAAACTGAATTGAATTGAATAGCACTGTATCTGTAACTCAAAGCTGGAAACATAGTTTGAACAATTTAGGTCCCAAATATGTCAATTTAAATGTTTCATATTGTTGTTTCAGATATGTGAAGTATTGATTATAAATTACAATTGTTTTAATAATGGTAAACCAATTCATTTTATTTTCCAAAATCACAAATTACAAACTCTTCTCAGAGGGCTTTACAATCTGTACACATATGACATCCCTGACCTTTGACTTCACATCAGATCAGGAGAAAGGTCAGAACCCTTCAGGAGAGCAACAGAGGAGGATCCCTCTCCAGGATGGACAGAAGAATAGATGTCATGTGACCAGATCAACAGTTACAGAAACATTCAATAAATACGACAAAGATTGTGAATAATTGGTATAGTCGGCTACTAGCTCTTAAAGCTTTTAAAAGCTGTTCATGTTTGCTTTGTTTGTCCGGTAAAGCCCAATCCAGTCAACACCTGGCGGGAGGACATTGTGAGTAGATCCCATAAACCCTCCAGCTGTGGTCTTCCCGTGCTCTGGTGCTCAGGCCCGGTAACGTGGTGTGCAGTCTACCGCTTTTCTTTTTGAGACCTGCAGACTTCGGCCATGGCTCTTAGTTCAGCTCCGTCCTACTTCTCCACTGTGGCCCCCGACGTGATGAACAAGTGAACGTGAGTTCTTCCACTAAGCAATATCCACATAGATGAGTTGGTTAGTTAGTTAGCAAGGTTTCGAATCAGAAAATAAGTGACAATGATGTGAGGTTTTGGGTCAGGGATGTCTATGTGTACAGATTGTAAAGCACTCCGAGACAAATTAGTAATTTGTGAAATTGGGCTATACAAATAAACTGAATTGAATTTAATTGAATTGAAACAAACAAAGTTAAAAGATAAGAGCATGTTTCAGAAGTGAAAGTTGTAAGAAACAGTCTAAAAAGAAAAAGAGAGGCTTCAAAAAACATGCAGTTTCTTTATAAATTGATTTAGGGGCAATTTAGCTTATTATTATAATTATTATTATACATATAATTATTATAATTATTATTATAATAACAAGTTGCTCATATTAATATTGTTATACAATAAATGGCGATATCATTATTCTGTATGAACACATTTCTAATTATTTTAGCCTATACTTTATTTGCAGGGTCACCAGGACATCATTTTGAAACGTCTTTACGATGGGCTGTAAAACACTTCTTCGAATTAAATAAATAAACAGACTCAGACTTGAGTAGCAGCAGACTGACTGGACTGTGGTTCTTGGTGGTTCTTGGTGGTTCTGGGTGGTTCTTAGTTGTTCTTGGTAGTATTTGGTGGTTCTGGGTGGTTCTTGGTGGTTCTTAGTGGTTCTTAGTGGAGGCCCGTTGCTGCCGGAAAATAAATAAATTGTTGAAATGTATGAAACACCCAGAATGAAGTGTCATATGATAATAAAACGAAAATGAAAACGCGTTAACAGGATAAGTACCCAGAGGACTGTGTTCCCCTGACGCTGCCCATCCCTTCCCAGTGCCTGACAGTGGAGTCAGCTATGCAGGAAGGGCCTCTCTGATGACAGGGTGGGAATTCCCACCTTCCTTTTCCAGGACAAAAAAGTTACACAATCTTTTTTGTGTTTTGCCTGCGGCGATGCCACGGGCTCCCTGGCTCCTCCTACCAGAAGACTCTACAGGCCCCATCCGGCTCCAGGTGTCCCCGCCTCTGCCACATGTTCTGGCAGGACACGCCCCCCCCCCACCCCCCCTGAAGGCCCGTGGGCTCATCTCGGTACCACTGCACCTGTCAGTCACTCAGCGCCGAGCTGGGAGGCCGGCACTTAGCCGCCTTTCCCACATCTGCCGTGAACACGATGGAGGAGGCGAAGCTTCAGGCTGATGAAGCTCCTGAACTGAGAGGGGAAAACCAAACTGCACCTACCGGGGACAGGGCCGAGGCTGCATTCTGACTTGTGCGCTAACAGACATATGGCCAGTGACCATAGGCTCCTCAAATATGTAACAACATGTCAGAGCTACTGCAGCTATGGAAATACCACATGGGGAGCAGAAGGATTGTGATTGGTCAGCTTGAACTTCCTGCTGGCAGAGATTAGTACGATTGTATACACAACATGAAGGAATTTCAATTAAAAGATTCAGTTGTATGATACAAGAATCATATACCTTCTGGGGTCCTCGCTATCTATTAAAAATATGGTGGTTGTACAGAATGAAACAATCTTCCCACCTTTACTTGTACCACGTAAATACAATATTATATCTGTCACTGATTAGAGCATGACACAGCACAAATGAACCGCGTAGTAACAAAGTCTGACAGAAGGACTCCTGTTCAACCTGAAGCCGTCTTCAGCCATACAAGAGGCTCTGTGATGCTGTTCTTTAGGCATGGCACGCTTCAGGCAGGAATTGGCTCAGAGGAAGTCGGGTTTGAACCTTTTCCTTCAAGGCCTAATCCCAATGTCCCCCTAAAGTCTTAGACTCTGAACCCCGAGACTTATTTAATGTCACCTGAGCAATGGTTGAGTGTGAGAGACTGAAAAATGTGGCTTTTACTGGTAACTCTGTGTTTAACGTCACACTGCAATGAATTGTGGGTAATTCCCTCAGGCAAAGTGTGGATGAAAAGCTCAGAGAGCGCTGGACGGTCTGACAGTGGGACAGAACTAACCCGTCACACATTCAAGTCTGTAATTGAACGGTTGTTTTGGGTCTCTCACTTCCCAGAGATCCCTGTTGGTTGTTCCCAGGAACATCAGCACACAGTTCTGCCAGCGCAAGGGTTTTCATCAGGAGACCAGTACGGGGTCAGATCAGTCTCAATTAGTGCGAAAGCTCACAGACAGACTCACAAATGTAAACACAAAGATTCACAAATACATCCCAATGCACACATAAATAAATTAGGATTTTTTTTGTTTGTGGCTTCACATTAGTTTGTGGGTTTTTGAGACTCGATGGCTCGATTCACAAATGTGTTTTTTTCCACATAGACCAATCTGTAGCCAATCAGATGAGGCCCTCATTTTCAACAGCAGTGCGATCTGACCCTATAGGCCATGGGCTGAAAACATTGTGTGACCTCATTGGACGATAGATTGTGACATGACTTCCTTTCAATTGTGACGTCTGTGAATCAAGTCTCACCTTGTTCTCGTTCTACAGGCTGGGCGAGCTTTCTTCAAGTGCAGAACTAGTCAGTGACCGTGGTTACATGCATTCGAATAACTGGCTTAGTCGGACTGAAATAGAATTATCCGTTTCATGTCAACACCTTTGTTCCACTATGTGCGGTCCGACTACGAACCGATTAATACTCCTGGATAACTCGATCCGGTTGATAATCCGACCATCGTGGCATGTAACGGTGAATCGGATTAGGAACCGGATTTTTTGTCATATCACACGAGTTGCAGGGCTCTCAAGTGTCACGCATTGAGCGTGAGACTCCCGCATTTCGGTCTTAACTCCCGCACTCCCGCCACACATCATATTTCTCACGCTAAAAAAAACTCTTGGCTATTTCATGTTTTAATGTGCCGCAGCGAGCAGACAAGAGCTGGCCCCGCTACCATCACTGTAGAGAAACCAAGCGGTCCCTGGAGTTCTGCTGTGAGGTGCCACTTATCAGCCAATCAAAAAAAAGAAATGGGCTACACAATAGCCAATCAGAGGAAAAAACGTTTCTGTTGTATCTGGGTAACATTTAATCCAGCAACCAATGAACCAATGTCTTCAAAACTTGAGCCCTGGAGTTGTAGTGAAAACAGCGCCACCTGTCGTATCGGAGGTGACCGGCTTTCGGCCAATGATTCAAATTACTCACTGCAATGGGATAATAGCAGATCCCCCAAAAGATAGCATAGTCCGACTAAAGCAAGATTCTAATTATACCATCATGTAAACGCACTGACTGTGTGAAGGGGACACTGGAGCACACATGTCCTAGTGTTGTTCTAGTGCACACTGGCCTTGATGGGTCTGAAGCAGAACATTGAAAGGTGTTGGACTAGTAACGGCCTTCTACCCTTCAGTTGTTATGGTACCTCTACAAACCACCATCTTGTTGAGATTCACCACAACTCAACCGCAGTGATGAGAACACACTGTTGCACGGGCGTCGATAAAAACACCAACGTAACAACATCCATTGACCCTCGACTTCCCCTCCACACTCCCCAGCTCATTAGGGCTGCGGCTGAGTGCGGTGGGCTAATTGAGTGAATTGTCTAACAGTGGACAGTGTGTGTGTATGTGTGTGTGTGTGTGTGTGTGTGTGTGTGTGTGTGTATGTGTGTGTGTGTGTGTGTTTGTGTGACTATGCAGCTCCAACGCGTTCCCCTGGATTGTTGTTGGAGCCCGGCTCCTGAAAACCAGCCGGGGCCTCAGTGCCTAGATAACGAGCTATATGCCTGACAGGTGTGTCGAGATTAGGGGCGGGCTGTTCCCTAACATCACCCTCCCCACACACACACACTCACACACACACACTTACACATCACCCACCACCCCAGCATCAACCTGTCCTCTTACAGTAAACATCCCCATCAGCCTCCCTGCCCCCCCTGGGGAGCCGGAGGAGAGAACATGTTTGACATCAGTAATTGGCTCCATAAAGTGAGTCAGGGTTATCAGGCTGAAATAATTAATTTGGAACTAAATTTGCTGACAGTTGGATTCTCTCAACAATTCACCTTTTTTTCTCTCTCATCAGTGCCTCTTGAATGACGAAGGGCCCGATACCGGCTGGAATGAGAGCATTTTAATGAAATATGGATAAAAAAAGAATGTAATTAATTTGAACCTGCGGAGAAGGTCTTGCTCTTATACATCGTTGTAGATTATTGCCTTTCATTACGAGGCTAATGTAGCAAGCATTTGATTCCAATTAATTTAAAATGAAAGAGGAAATTATGTGGATTATTAATGGCGGGGGTGGTTACACACATCTCTCCAATTACCATCTGTATGGTGGCCTCTCCGTATCTTACCATCACAGTAATTAACGGCTTTAGCAGAACTATTGTGGCGGTCGATGAAAAGCGTTCGCTATCGCCGCGCAGACAGAGGAGCACGGAGTCATTCACCGCCGCATGAAAGGCCCGGACGGGGACTCATCACTGAGAGGCCTCGGGCACCGAGGAGACGGGACTGGCTTGCAAATTGAAATTGATGAGAGGAAATTTAGCCCAAATATTCACCCGCTGTGGAAATGACCCTTTAGTTGTGTGAGCTGCAGGATGAACTTCAGGAGAGTTTAACTGTGTGTGTTGTGTGTTTGTGAAGGTATGGGTGCTTTGTCATGGATGGATGTGTGTGTGTGTGTGTGTGTGTGTGTGTGTGTGTGTGTGTGTGTGTGTGTGTGTGTGTGTGTGTGCGAGAGAAGGGGGGGAGACAGAGGGAGAAAAAGAGAAAGAGATAGAGGGAGAGAGAGACAGACAGAGGGAGAAAGAAAGAGACACAGAGAGAGACAGAGGGAGAAAGAGAGAAAGAGAGAGACAGACAGAGAGAGAGATATGGAGAAAGAGAGGTACAGAGAGAGAGACAGAGGGAGAAAGAGAGGGACAGAGAGCGAGACAGATGGAGAAAGAAAGAGAGAGACATAGAGAGAGACATAGGGAGAAAGAGACATGGAAAGAAACAGCCAGAGAGAGAAAGAGAGAGAAAGACAACCTGAGGGACAGTAAGTGACCAACACACAACCACACACACACACGCACAAACACACACACACACACACACACACACACACACACTGTACGTTCTTTCAATATAGTTGTTTCTGTCTTAATATTATTATTGTTATTATTATCCATATGAATTGTTGTGATTTATGTTGCTGTATCTTGAAGCTCTGCCAACATTGTTGTTGCAACATTCATGCCAATAAAGCCAATTGAATTGAATTGAGAGAAAGAGAGAGAGGGAGAGAGAGAGAGAGGAGGTGTGATGTCTCGGCAGCTGGTATCACCATTAGTGATCATTATGTTCTTTGTGGAATGGACAAAGGAGGATTAATTGAATCCTCTCACTTGGAGGCTCCACTTAACCTGCACAGAAGTCGGTCCTCCCTTCTGCTCTCCCAACTTCAATCACACATGCAACTTTGCAAAGACTTTTTTCTTTTTTTTAAATGCTAAGACAAATGTTTTATAAGTGTTCCTCCGTCTGAATATAAAGAAGAGCACAACAGGAACAGATGAGTGTCAACAACAAGAGACAGAAACAGGTCATTCCTGCGATGTCACAGAAACTACTGAGAGGGAACAGTGATCTTCATTTCCAGCTCTCTTCCCCATTTTTATTTTAAATATTACACTGTCACCTTACTATTTGTTAGCTTGCTTATTATTTTTATTTATTTTTAATTGTAATGTGTCAAAGCCTCAGGAGCAAACAGAGAGCCGAGCGTTGCATTCAAGGAACTCTTGTTTATGTTAGTTTTAACTTTGTAAAGTACTTCATAAATAATGTTAAACATTGTAAATTAAAGTCAGTGGGACTAACTCATAACTCATTTCTTAAATAACGCTGACAGATGTTTCACACGGTGCAAAGCGAACTGCTTCAAGGCGAACCGCTCCGACGTCACATCAACAGCAGCCCGGTTCACTATTCATCATGTGAATGAGCTACGATGTTGCTCTCTCCTCCCCGGAGAGACGCTCCAGCCATCTTTTGTGGTAATCTCACCCCAGCCGGCTGCTGCCGCGCTCTCAGGGGGCCCCTGGAAGGATCTGGGACCAGTGAAGCAGCACTCCACAGGGGACCCCTCCCCACATCCTGCACCGCTCCCCCTGGAGCGCTCACGTCAGAGTCACTGCAGGCTCGTTAAAGGATCCAATTAATCAGAATGGATCGGCCATTACAGGTCAGCAGACAGGGCACCCTAAAAGAGTCGGCCTCCAGTTCATCTCATGTGAAGCTCTAAATGAAGACTCGCTGGACCGTGACTCCATAATGTCCCCGAGATGTACCATTAACGTTTATGACTGAGAAGATATAGCAGCGTTGCAGCCGTATCAATATCCTCCTGGATGTGGGCCTCCAGCTCTACAACTAGTCCTTTCATTAGGATTCTTTTCATCACTTATACGATCACAATTGTGTTGATTCATTTGCTGATGGAAATAGTTTTCTCTCCAGTGTGAATGACTTAATAACAGGTGAGAAGAAATGTTGCCTGGATAATCTCCATTTATTTCTCAGAGAACATGTCATGTGACTCTGTGAGAGAGAGAGAGAACAGTTTTGCTGAATGGAAGGATTACAAATCTGATGGAGAACTTTTTAATAGTTACTTAACATGTGGAAACATGTGGAACAAAGTCGTGTCAGGTGAAATGTTGTTTGTTGTTGTAATACTCAGTCCAGCCACAAGGAGCAAAAGGGCACACGTTCTAAAAGCAGCCGTGTTGTCTGGAGTTTTAATTCCTCCAAAAACATTTGAAACACAAGAACATGTATTGTGTTTAGCAAAGTGTGTGAAGTACAAAACATGAATGTGTGAGTCCTATAGAACATGAGGTAGTGGTGCAATTAACAACAATAAAACATGTTTAAAAAAGTCAAATATTTCCTTTTCACCTTTGGCATGACTTTAATTTGAACTGCATCTCCACAAACAACAATGAAATATAGACTCAACCATATGGTCCAAAACATGTGAACCCATCTTCTTGTCTTGACCCTTTAACACACACACATGATCCATATTTAAGATCTTTGATTTATTTCAGAAGCCTGACACCCAAACGATGGAGGCCATGAGACAGAACAGCAATATACAGGACTACACCCCATTGCAACCTTCTTCAGCTGAAACAATTAAGTAATAATATAATAATAATAATACATTTAATGTATACAGCTCCTCCTGTAGTCCTCAAAGACACCTCACTCAACATCTTGAAACATGTTAAGGTTGGCAGTGAAAGATCTCATCTCTCCTGTGACATAACTCAGGAAGCCGACACATAACGAGTACGACCTCTGAGCCTCCAGACTTCTTCTTCTTCTTCTCCTTCTTCTTCTTCTTCTTCTTCTTCTTCTTCTCCTTCTTCTTCTCCTTCTTCTTCTTCTTCTTCTTCTTCTTCTTCTTCTTCTTCTTCTTCTTCTTCTTCTTCTTCTTCTTCTTCTTCTTCTTCTTCTTCTTCTTCTTCTTCTTCTTCTTCTTCTTCTTCTTCTTCTTCTTCTTCTTCTTCACACTTTTAAATCACATTCTCTCTGCCTCCTGCACGAAATGAGAAGCAGCAGTTCAGTCTGGAGGCGGAGAGAGAGACAGATGGGGGGTATGAAGGAGGGATGGAGAGCAGAGGCATTGTGGGAAATAAACGATAAGCTGCTGAAGAGCACTTTCTAGTGGCACGACGGAGCACTAGCATGTTGAATCAGGAGCAACACTCGTCTGCTGGGTCTCAATATGACATGAAATGGATGGAGGTCATTATTCTATATCACTGACATATTAAGATTTTGTCCTGAGAAAGCAGATTTAAAAACAGGATCTACCAGTTTCCCCACGAAACCTCCTGAATACTGTCCTCCCATGTGTGGATTACGTCAACATTGTGATGTTGGTGTGATAACAGGGGCCGAAAAATTTCCATAGTCAAAAGAGCAAAAGTATAATACACTGTAAAAGATGGTTTAGTAAAATAAATAAACAGAGAAGATAGAAAGCAGGCCGTGTAATATTTAAATGGACCAACACTGGTGTTCAAACCTCCGGGTGCAGAGCGCTCCACAGCTCTGGTGCTCCGGCCCGAAAACTCCGTTTTAAGCAGGTGTGAGGGACTGAAGGTGCAGAGAGAAGATACAAGATCAGCCCCTCAAACCATGGTGGTCTTTTCTGGAGGTGTGAGGCCACGTAGAGCATGTGAACATGTGTGTGAACATGTGTGTGAACATGTGTGTAAAAATGAGGCTGAACATGCAAGGGAACATGTGTGCGAACATGTATTTGAATGATGTAATGATACAATGTGTACATGTGTGTGATAATGTGTGTGAACATATGTGTGAACATGTATTGGAACATGTTTATTTTTACACACATTTCACATACATGTTCACATGTATGTGAACATGTAATGAGATGATGTGTACATGTGTGTGAATCTTGTATGTGAACATGTATGTGAACCTGTAATGAGACGATGTGTACATGTGTATGAACATGTATGTTAACATGTATGTGAACCTGTAATGAGGCAATGTGTACATGTGTGTGAATATGTATGTGAACATGTAATGAGACGATGTGTACATGTGTGTGAACATGTATGTGAACATGTAATGAGACGATGTGTACATGTGTGTGAACATGTATGTTAACATGTATGGGAACCTGTAATGAGACAATGTGTACATGTATGTGTGTTCATGTGCATCACGGTAAGGATGTTTATTGTCATTGTAAAAACTAAATCAGTCCAGCAGTAACAAACATGTTTAAAAACATTATGACAGGACATTTAAAACAAGACATTTGAAACATATCTAAGAATAAATACAAATAAATAAGAATAAAACATAAAACATGGCCTAAAGTGAACATGTGTTGTGTTGTTGTGTATTGTTAGCTGCTGTATTAATAGTGAAGCAGACCGTGTTTCACTTGTTATTGTTTACACTGAAGATAGGACACGAAATCTTCACATTTTGTTTTTGTTGGCGGATGAAACCAAAGCGGGGTGACGGTGACCGGCTGGTAAACAAAGCACACGGGTCATAAAGGTTCCCAGAAATTAAATATTCAGCCACATGTTAAAGCATTTGTAATAAAACAGCCTGAATACCTGGAGACAGACGAAAGTTTATGAGTCCAGGCTTCTGGCTCCACATCTGGGACTCATAAAACTACAACACCGAGGGATGAACTACATTTGTCTCAGCCAGAGAAGAAATATATTCAAATGTTGTATGTGAGCTATAATTGATTTCCACCGATTCATATTCTGTATCATGAGAGGAGATGTTACTGGATTCATGATGGTTCATCCAGCTGATCATGAAACGAGAGCTGCGCTCCTATTGGCTGATGAACAATATAATGACAATATGGTCTCCATTACTTCAAGAGAGAGAAAAGAGAAGTATAGAAATATTTCATTATACATCACTATATTATAATAATCATAAGCAGACTTTAACATGGATTTATTTAATTTATTTATAATGCATTGGATTTATTTATTTGTACGTTATGGATTAAAAACATTCCTGTTGTCTTTTCTTTTCATTCTAAGTTTGGTGCTCACTTAAACATTCATGTGTTGCTCTTTGGAACGAATAAGTTGATCCAACAGAGCAGAAATAATCACGTCAACCCAATTAATAATCATAAACGTACGAGAACAATAATATACAAATATATTCTCTCAGATCAAAGATTTTAAAACTAATAAAAACATCAGAGGCAGAAAGACGGTTAGACTTCCTCATAACTCTGAGACACATTTCTAATTTGTGAAAATGGGCTATACAAATAAACTGAATTGAATTGAATTGAATAACTTTGTGATTTCTTTTCTTATAACTTTGTGATTTATTTTCTCATAACTTCACTTCTCAGAAAATCTCAGAAAATAATATATTTAGTTTAATATTGAAATATTCATGATGATTGATCATGAACACACTGACCATCATCTCTATTTCCTGCTCCTTCTCCCCCAGCTCCTCCTGCTCCTATTCCTTGTATTTCTCCTCCTCCTCATTCTCCTCCTTCCCCACCTCCTCCTGCTCCTATTTCTAGTAGTTCTTCTTCTCCTCCTTCTCCTCAACCACCCCCTATACTACTCCAATTCCTAGTCTTCCTCCTCCTCCTCTTGCACCTTGTACCTGCTCCTTCTCCTGCTTCTGACTCCTCCTCCTCCTTTAGCCCCTCCTCCTCCTCCTCCAGCTGCTTCTCCTCCTGCTCCTCACAGCTCCTCTGCACCATGAGATGAGGCGGCTGTCAGCTGCCTCCTGCTCCTCCTCAGGTGCTCTCATGTAAACACGCTCCTCAGCCGAGCCCGTAACAAGAGAGCTCGCTTTCCAGCTCACAGCCCAACACGCCGCTCCTGTTAGAGACGCATTCCCTCCACGCCGGCTTCCCTGCTAATCGGGGGTGTCAAAGACAGAGGAGGGAGAAAGAGGAGGAGGAGGAGGGAGAGAGAGAGAGAGAGAGAGAGAGAGAAAGAGAGAGAGAGGGAGCATCTCACAGGAGACGCCTGCATTCACAGGTTTTACAGAGCAGCCGGGTGTCCCGGAGACGAGCCGCCTGTCAATCACGTGGCAGGAGGTGCAGGAGGAGACGACGTGCAGGAGGAGCATTTACACAGCCGAGTGGGAGAGAGAGCCGTGAAGGAGCAACTGGAACAGATTGTTATATGTGTGTTTTGAAGGGTGGGAATTATTCGGCGTACGAATACATGTCTGTTATTGACGCAGCCCGTGTGAGGGCTACAGGCCCTGAAGGCCTCCTGGGCCAGGAAACACCTCCATGCTCCTCCAGAGGAGCAACGCTGAGCTCCTGCTACAGGAGCATCGCCGGAGTTCTTGTTACACTGTTACCAGGACTTGCAGGAGAGTAGAGGAGTGAGAGATGAGAACGCAGTGGCCTGTATTCTACATCACAACGTTACTAATGCTGTGTCCTCATAGACGGTCTATCCGCCCCCACCCCCACCCCCGCGCCGCCAGAGCTCAGGCTGAGCCCTCATTTCCTGTCATCTCTTTCTACGATCTCTAATACTCTAAAAGGAGAGAGGGATCCTCCTCTGTTGCTCTCCTAAAGGGTTCTCACCGCGTTTCCCCCTGAAAGGGTTTCTTTGGGAGTTTTTCCTGATCTGATGTGAGGTCAAAGGTCACTGATGTTGTACGTGTACAGATTGTAAAGCCCTCTGAGGGGAGTTTGTGATTTGGGGCTATACAATGAATAAAAAATAAATAATAAAAAAAGGGATGGATGCAATGGTTCTGTATTCTAAAAGTAAATAGTGTCTCCTTTGTGCACTGTATCAGGAGGTGGAGGAATTGAAGGAGGTAAATGAGATGGAGATGGAGGAGGTGGAGGCTGTGGAGAAGGGCTTGAAGAACATCAGCATTTCATTCTATAATCAATATTTCTCCCATAATAGGTCAAATATATAATGTGATGAACCCACAGAAGCACTAACCCAACAGCTGAGGTGATTCCCACTGCTCTCATGACATCACCATCACCATCACCATCATCATCATCATCATCACCATCACCATCACCATCATCATCATCATCACCATCACCATCACCATCACTATCATCATCACTATCATCATCACTATCACCATCATCTTCACTATCATCATCACCATCATCATCATCATCACCATCACCATCACCATCACCGTCATCATCACCATCACTATCATCATCACCATCATCATCACCATCACTATCATCATCACCATCATCATAACCATAATCATCACTATCATCATCACCATCATCATAACCATCACCATCATCATAACCATCACTATCATCATTACCATCATCATCACCATCACTATCATCATCACCATCATCATAACCATAATCATCACTATCATCATCACCATCATCATAACCATCACCATCATCATAACCATCACTATCATCATTACCATCATCATCACCATCATCACTATCATCATCACCATCATCATCATCATCATCACCATCATCATCACTATCATCATCACCATCATCACTATCACCACCATCATCATCATCATCACCATCACCATCACCATCACCATCACCATCATCATCACCATCATCATCACCATCATCACTATCATCATCACCATCATCACTATCATCATCATCACCATCATCATCACCATCATCACTATCATCATCACCATCATCATCATCATCATCACTATTATCATCACCATCATCTTCACTATCATCATCACTATCATCTTCACTATCATCATCACTATCACTATCATCATCATCATCACTATCATCATCACCATCATCATCACTATCATCATCATCACTATCATCATCACCATCATCATCACCATCACCTTCACTATCACTATCATCATCACTATCATCATCACCATCATCATCATCATCGTCGTCCACAGCCGACACAAAGAGCCCTGACCACCTGTCCTGAGTCAGTGATCATACTTTTCATACTTTTGGTTCATCTTTAGTAATAACACTGTCGTTTCCATGTGCAGGTACTGACTGTTGGGCGTGTGCCATGAGAAGACGTTGGTGTTGAATGTGCTGAACATTCACCGTATCCACGGTGTGCCGGTAACGGGGTGAGCCGGTAACGGGTGAGCGTCCCTCCCTCATGACACACATTGTCCCCCGGTTCGGTCTCACGGTGGTTTGACCCCCCCACACTTTAAACCCTGTTAGACGAGACCCCTGATTACATGAAGCCACAGATCATGCTCTTCCAGGGCTGCATCTCCACACTTATCTCTGGCGGATGATTGACAGGCCAGGCTTTATTTCCCCTGAGACCGCCTCCTCCGCCCCCCCTGCTCTCCTCTCATTGGACGAGCCCCCTCCTCGCTCTCATTCGCTCTCATTACACCCCTTATCTCTCCTCCCTGCGTATAAGGTTTATCTTTTTAATTATGTCTCTTCTAACCTGCCGACGAAGCTCCGCGAGTGCCTATCAGGGGCTGGGGTCTCCAGTGTGGTCAGACAAAAATACACACACACACACACACACACACTCGTCTTGGCCCCACATGGGCCAAGCCTCACATACAGACCTTTGTGTTCAGGCTCTATTGACAAGAGATAACCCGTCCATGCACAAGCTCAATTGTGCATTCTGCTTCTCCTCGTACCTCCTCTCCCCCCCTCCTCCTCTCCTCCTTTCCTCCTCTCCTCCTCTCCTCCTTTGAAGAGTTTTTAAAGAGGCTTTCTCTTCGGGTCGGCACGGTTCAAGGTCGACGAGCTCTCGGGAGACATTTCAACGACCTCGCGGCCGAAGCCGATGGAGCGCCGGGGGATCAGGACGGGATTAGAGGTGTGACGGGGAAACATCGTCCGGGTGCTTCACAAGTTCACAGCTGCAGTTGTAACCCGACGAGGAGGTGGTCCTAACCACCCTGCCAACAGAACATGGGGGGGGGGGCTGTTGGGTTGAGTGCTGAAGGTGTACAGGTGGAGTCTCTCCCCACTCCGTGTATCACTGCATTCCTAAAAGCCTTAAGCGATTTACACCGGTGACATCAGCGGTGAAGACGGGTGTCAGCAGGGCAGCGGGGGTCAAGTGCCCGAGAGCAGAGGGCCATTTAAACCCCTCACCCCTCTGTAGGCCACCCCCCCCTCCCCCCCCCCCCCCCCCCCGGGCCCCCCCAGGACTTAACGTCCAGAGCGGGAGCACACAGCAGCGGGAGGTTCCTGAATAGCACAAATCATTGTCTCATAACAGAGGCGCTAACCACGAGGTCAGAGGTGAAACCGCTCCCAATGCAGGAAGTGGTTCTCATTCATGTGCAGCCGATGCACGGGAGGCGTGAACACAAACAACCGCGGCGCGTCACGCTCCGCATTCAGAAACCTTTGGTCCAGGTCTTGTGAGCGAAGAAGAAACCAGGGAGGAAGAGAGCTGGCAGAGGGGAGAACCTCGTGGAACTCTTCCTCCTCGAGCCTCCTCCTCCTCCTCCTCATACTCCCCGGCTGTCGCAGCCACGCTTCAGGACAATGACGTGCACAGTCTGTCTGGCACGATATCAGAGGTGAAGGTGGGGGGGGGGGGATAATTGATTTGACTTTGGAGGTAACGAAGCCTTGTGAGGTTTGAGGAGCAGCCATGGAGGGTGTAATCACTGGTATCCATGACAACACATACAATACGGCCTCTTAATAAGCCTAATCTCCATCACTAGGAGAAGAGGGGGAGAGGGAGTGAGGGGGAGAGGGAGAGGTAGAGGGGTAAAGGGGGAGATGGAGTTGGAGAGAGGGATTGAGTGAGGGAGAGAGAGGGAGAAGGAGGGAGAGGAAGAGGGTAGAGGGAGTGAGGAAGTGCGGGAGAGGAAGAGGGGGAGAGGGAAAGAGGGAAAGGTATGGGGAGAGGGAGAAAGGAAGAGGGGGAGAGTGAGAGAGTGAGATGGAGTTGGGGATAGGGTGAGGGAGGGGTGGAGAGAGAGAGGGGGAAGAGAGGGACAGGGAGAGGGGGAGAGGGGGAGGAAGTGGGAGAGGTAGAGGGTAACACGTCCTTATTTCCTCATGTTGAGACCCCTGAGGATCCTGTAGTGGTCCCTCGTGATGCTGCTGGTCTCCCTGTGGGAACACTGGCCAGTTTAATAAAGACCAGCAGACTCTTGAGTCCACGGAGGGTTAAAGGCCCCGACCGGCAGGAGAGGAGAGAGAAGAGAGCGAATAGATAGACTGACCTGCTGACATGGAGTGGATCAAGTTAAGGGCGAAACAGACTGCTGTGTGTGTGTGTGTGTGTGTGTTTTATCAGAGGTGCTCAATGCAGCACAATAATGCTCAATTCATAATTCTAGTTGTTTAAATAATGCAGAGAAATTTGAACAGTAGCGTTAGCATAAAGCTAACCTAGCATCTCACCTCCTTCATGACCTGCAGGCTACTGCAGCTCGGAAGCTGCTATGTTACAGTTTGCGATGCTATTTTGGACCACACACGTACCCCATTATGATCTCTCACACACACACACACACACACACACACATACACACTGTTAAGTGGATTACACACTCATGATTTGTGTTTGACCAGAAGCATTTAGTCACGGCGCACACAGCCATTCAAACCCAGGATTAGGACCCGAGCATGTCATCCGTGTGGTCAGCGGGCGTGTCCAATGGCGTCGGTGATTTAGCATGTCATCCCTGTCCAATGGCGTCGGTGATTTAGCATGTCATCCCTGTCCAATGGCGTCGGTGATTTAGCATGTCTGACACCGGATCAACAACAGAGGCTGAGAGAGTTAAGTTCAGATTTCAAGTTTACATCCACCAGATGAAGGGAAGCAGCAGGCCTGTCGTCGTGGTCCACAGTGAACTGGGCCGTTGATGGTTTTATGTACTGAGGAGCTTCAAAACAGAAGTCATGATTTATTCCCAGGGATTTGGTATATTTGCTCAGTTGAGTGTTCGACCTCGTCTGAGCCGTGCATCACAGACAGAAGTACAGCCGTGGTCACAATCTACTGTAATTTGTAACTCTGTTGCTGAAACCCCCCAAATGTCTGTGAAAATACCAATAAATGAGTTCAGATATATATTACCATTTGGAAGTTCAGATTATAATGTAGACATGTGACGGACAATGCTTGATGCCAAACAATCCCATTGTGTCTCATGACTTGCAGTTCATGAGTCCGTAGAGAACCCGGTGCTGTGTGAATGGCGTGTTTCTGGCCGAGGAGACGTCACTGAGACGAGGCGTACACAACGTCTGTCCTCAACCTGCTGCTCTCACATCCCAACAGTCACCAACTTCATCTGGCCTTGAAATTGTGCAATCAGCGAGGGGCCCGTGACAGTGCCTTTGAATCTTCAGACCCTCGCTGAGAAAATTCAGTCTGACCTCCATGACAGAGTGGCTGTGCAGGAAATCACTGTATGATGACAACGCCATGTGTGATTACACACAAGGCGGCCATTGTTCCCCCCCGACTCGGAGGAGGGTTGTCATGGCCGCGGGGACGAGTGTCTCCATGAAAGACATCGCTGCTCCTGCACACAGACCAATAATAGTTCTTAAACGGTTCTTTAAAAGGCTTTGTGGTGCTACGAAGAACCACCACCTACAGAAGAACCATTCTTTAGTTTGAGACACCTTAATAGGTTCTTTGAAGACATATTTAAGGAAATGGTTCTTTAAAGAACCCTGGTTTGAAAGATTCTTTGTGAAACCAGAAATGGTGCCTTAAAGAACAATTTGTTTAACCCTCCTGTTATCTTCACATTTACTAACATATTTTACCCTCGGGGTCAATTTGAGCCCAGCAATTAAAACCTCCAGAAAATTATTGGAATTAATATTGTTTCCCAAATAGCCCTTTAAATATTTTAAAAAGTTGATATTTCTTATAAGTTTGACACAGTGAAAAACAGCCTGGGGTCAAATTGACCCCAAAGAACATCAACGTTAAACATTGAATGGGGTCAAATTGACCCTAAAGGTAACAGGAGGGTTAAAGTTCTTCGAGACACCTTTTAGGTTCTTTGAAGAAATATTTAAGGAAATGGTTCTTTAAGGAACCCTGGTTTAAAAGGTTCTCTGTGGAACCAGAAATGGTGTCTTGGAGAACCATTTGTTGAAGGTTCTTGGGTCTGGGGACTTCCTCTCATGTCTAAATGCTGCAGTCGTGTCCCTTCAGTATTTTCCCCCTGCAGATCTTTAATACCCGTGAAGTATTATTATCCGTCTTCATAGGTGATGATTGTTTTCCATGAATGAGTCTGGGAAGCTAACTTCTATCCTGTCTCCCAGTGCGTTGGATCCCCACTGGCTCAATGTCTATGGAAATGAAATTCAGGGCCTTGAACATCCTCCACACAACACAAGCCTTCATGTGTGACCACGCCATTGTTCCCCTCACACTGAGCCTCACTTTGATGTGTGTGGGTCTGGCCGTCTGTGGATACGGCCATCCTGACAAGTAGTAGTGTTTGGTGGTTGAACAGGTACCAACACGGCGTCAGGGGAACACTTCTTTGGTTCTCTGACACATTAAGAACCACACACACAACAGACTTTGCGTGGCTGCACTGGCCAGTCCGAAGGATGTGGAGTCCTCATGGTTGGACACCTTTCGGGGGCCCCTGGAATATTTTGTCCGTTCAGGGTGTGTGGGTCAGGGCCCCTGGCTAGCTGCATTTGCTCTGTGGCTACCAGGTCGCCATGGAAACATGGTGCCACATGGTGCCACTTCTTTGATTGACATACAAGCTCCAATCAGATGGCCCGAAGACCACGAAACAAAACGAGGAGGAAGTCGGCCATTAGTCTGTTGGAGAGGTTCTAACCTCCACTTGATCCCCTGTGTGTGTGTGTGTGTGTGTGTGTGTGTGTGTGTGTGTGTGTGTGTGTGTGTGTGTGTGTGTGTGTGTGCATGTGTGTATGCATATGTGTGTGTGTGTGTGTGCGCGTGTGCGTGTGCATGCGTTTGTTTGTTTGTGTGTGTGTGTGTGTGTGTGCATGTATGCATGTATGTATGCGTGTGTATGTGTGTGTATGTGTGTGTGTGCATGTGTTTGTGTGTGTATGTGTGTGTGTGTAAGTATGCATGAATGTATGCGTGTGTATGTGTGTGCGTGCATGTGTGTGTACGCGTATGTGTGTGTGTGTGTGTGTGCATGTGTGCATGCGTTTGTTTGTGTTTGTGTGTGCATGTATGCATGTATGTATATGTGTGTGTATGTGTGTGCGTGCGTGTGTGTCCCGGATGGTGATGGTGGAGGAGATACAGGGCTGCCACGTTGGGGAGGCTGGTTGAGGAGATGTGTAGTAGTGCGCCCCCTTCTGGTCCCCTACACTCTTTATTTCTGTCGTCATATGTGTCAATGCTACAGAGAATATTAGTAATGAAAACAAAATAGTGATAGTACAGGAATTGCATTTCTCACCATAAGATGTATCCATACATATTCATTGAATGTGTTATTACTCTGCAATGATTCCTTCTGTACACATTACATATATTGCATCTGTCCATCCTGGAGAAGGATCCTCCTCTGTTCTCTCCTAAAGGTTTCTTCCCTTTTTTTCCCCCTGAAGGGTTATTTGGGAATTTTTCCTGGTCCGATGTGAGGTTTTGGGTCAGGGATGTCTATGTGTACAGAGTGTAAAGCACTCCGAGACAATTTTTTAATTTATGAGAATGTGCTATACTAATAAACTGAATCAAATTGAATTAAGCAGAAGTATACATAGTATATAGTGTGTGTCAAAGCCTGATGTGTGGTCTGACATGAACACACCCACAGAAAATAGCTGTTTTAAGAAAAGCTTTTCAGACCAGGAAACATTACTACTACTACTATATATATATATATATATATATATATATATATATATATATATATATATATATATATATATATATAGTGTCCACTGTTTTTAAAGAGTGTATGTCTTCAGTCAAATTAATGGTTTAAGCCATATTTGTATTATAATTTGTATAATGTATAACGTGCAAAGCATGAAAACCAAAATGTTCCGAAAGCTCTGACAAAACTTTAGAGTAAAAAAAAGGAAAAACTCCCCCTAACTAAAAAAGCCTTTAACAAAAGAGGGGGGGGGGGGAGGGGGGCGCTGAAAAAGAGATGGTGTTCCCAGGACAGGATGTTGTGAATGGTTGGAGCGACAGAAACATGGAGGGGGTGTAGAACCACTGGGTTATTCATCATACACGTGTCAGAAAAGTGACGATAAAAAGTAAAAGCACGACCGTGCTGTGAGTGACAGGTCCCTGGGTGTAAAGGCTTATTGATGCCTCCAATGTTCTGGAATAAGATTGTAAAACAGATCACAGTGAAAAGGGTAAGCAGTTTGAATACTGTGTTCACCATACCAATGCAACCTTCTGGGTTGAAGCTTTGTTCGGACACAAATAAAGAATAAGAACACATCTAAATCCATTGTTGGTTTTGGTCTAATCATGGAAACTGTTGATAAAGATGTGTAATTACAGCCTAATCTTTTATATCCTGTGATATAAAAAAATATTAGATAAAGTACATTAGACTCACTGCATACGGCAGCTCATCAGTGTCACATGGTACCCTACCTGGTACTCTGCATGGTACCTATACATGGTACTCTATATCAGTGGTTCTCAACTGGTCTGGCTCCGGGGCCCACCATCCCCCCTTAAAGACAAGCCGCGGAACATTCTCAACTTCTCACATTTCTTTAATGAAAATATAGTGCGGTTTAAGTCTGTGATAATATGGAGATACGTAAGCCAATAAAAAAAAGATTTATGATAAATCAAAAGGACCGCTGGTGGTGATGCTAGAAAAGGAACTATTTCTATAAAAGCTGCATTTTAATTTAAAAACTAAAAGTGCATCTTCAGGACACAAACATAACAATGACAACATACATAACAATTAAGAATCTTCAGCCATTTCTAAACAAACTCAAAAGCTTTTATGCACAAACACAAAAGTCCAACAACTATGAAGAAGTATTAAAAAAAGAGACTCAAATGACCTAACTTTAACTGAGAAAACACACTCACTGAATCTATGACAAACAATTTAATAAAAAAGGTCACTGTCTTGAGGAGCAGCTTTTCCACAAATTAAAAATAAATAAAATAAAAAGTGCAATTCGAAATAAATTAAATACAAAGTGCAATTCAAAATGATTCATATATACAAAATGAACTGTTCTTGTTATTAGGTAAATACTGAAAACCATTGAGCTTGGCCAGATGGTTTGATCCAACCTGGCACACGCTGCTGAAAACATAGAGGCCCGAGACCCACTTAAAACAGGACCCACCAGGTCACTGCTCTACATAGTACTCTACATGGTACCCTAGATCAGTGGTTCTCAACCTTTTTTCAGTGATGTACCCCCTGTGACATACTTTTTTCATTGCTGCTAAGAGCCGCAGCGAGAGACGGTCCGTGAGCGTGTGCAACGTTGGGTCAAACCATCCTGATATGGTGGGAGGGGGGACTCTGGGTTTTTAGGTTAATTTAATTGCCTACTTAATATACAATTCAGTTTATGAACTTACACTTTTGTTTCATTAAATATTTATTAAATAACTATTTTTAAAGGATTTTTTAATGGATGCTAATTTTAAATAGATTTTTAAAAAATCTCACGTACCCCCTGGAGTGCCTTCACGTACCCCCAGGGGTACACGGACCCCCATTTGAGAACCACTGCCCTAGATAATACCGTACATGGTATGTTATTCTACATGGTACCCTACATGGTACCCTACATGGTACTCTACATGTTACTCTACATGGTACTCTTCATGGTACCCCACATGGTACTCTACATGGTACTCTTCATGGTACTCTACATGGTACTCTTCATAGTACCCTACATGGTACTCTTCATGGTACCCTACATGGTAACCTACATGATCCTCTTCATGGTACCCTACATGGAACCCTACCATCTCTTTTCCAGCCCGGTTGTTGCATTCTCAAACCTTACAATGAATTCGCCACCCTGGTGACGCAACTTAAAAGCCTCCATTTATAGAGTATGATTTGAATGGACATAAATAAGTATCCATGTATTCCTCTGACTCCTCACGTGTCCTTTGTCTGTGGATAGCAAACTGAACCGTGTAATGGAAAACCAATTAGCTGCTGTTGGCAGCCAGCGCGCTCTCATCCCACCTGAGACCGGCTTTGTGTTAATTCCAAGGCCTCTTCCAACCTCTAACTGCTTCTCATAGCCGTTTTGTGGCTCTCTTATTAAAAGACATGCTGACATGGCGAATAATCTATCGCCCTGGCAGGAAATATGACTGTGGGATGCGCTGCTGCTGCTGCTAAGCCACAGAACTCCATTACTACCTCTACTGCAGCTCCCTCTTACAACGCTGAGGAGAGTGGAGACACTGGTGGAAGAGGAGGCTGATTGTGATTGATGGCTTCCCATTAGCGAGTCTGTTATCGCTCCGGCTGGGGGGAACGACCACTGAGTTGTAACACAACACATTACCTGAGTCTCTCTCCCCAGCCCCAGCCAAGAGATGCTTAAATACAATATAGACCCTCTCCCCGAGATCCTCATTCCCTGCTCAAGGCGCTCTAACTGCTCTCCCCCAGCTGTGATTTGCTGAGCATTCCCACTCAATAAACTCATCATTAGTATTCATATTAAGTGGAGATATGTGCACTGCTCTGCAGGCCTGTGAGACCCGATTGTGGATGTATGTGCTGTCGCTTCACCGGGTTTTGTTCTACTTCTTCTTCTTTCTTTTTCTCTTTGGTGCTTCCTGTCAGAATGATTGATTGGGACCGGGCCACCGAGTGTCCTGCATTACCCCAACAAATGATCTGGCCCTTGCTGGCAGACCTTGGCCGGAAAAGAAATCAATATTTCACCATTAAAATCTATCAGAGGAGAGTTAGGGCAGGGGACTGTCAGAGGCGACACTATCAAGCCGCCGCAACATTAAACCTGACACCTGCAGCACACCAGTAATCAATATCTAGTGGTTCACAGATCATTTGTGGTCACCTTTTAAGCAGTGATGGATGTATCCGGGGGCAGTGATTCATGTAGTGACACCGTTTAACGGGCTTTTATTCCAGTTTAGACGCTCATCCCTCAGATAGGGCTAGAGATGGAGCGCAGTGGCTCCCCGCTCTGACCCATTCCGCTGCATCGGGCCTGTCCTCAGCCATAACTGCGTGCCTTTTATAGGTTCTGGGGCCCACTGTGTGTGAAACACATACTTATGCTATAGTCCAAGGTCAGACTTTATGAGTTCCAGCTCATGTGGCAGAACTATCAGTTTTTTCGATGGGCTGTCAGAAAGGGGGCCAGGCTGCTGCTGCTGGTTCACTCACCATGAGCTCGTAACAGTGTGAATACATGTAGTGTGTTCAGTGTGTCCAGGTGTGGTTCATTTCCTGTGTCATAGTGGACGTGCATGATCATCGGACATTTTAAACTAATGCTGTACCCTCCATCTTCAGTCTGACGCTCTCATCCAGGAGGGGGTTGATTTAGATCTGTGGTAATCACTAGAGACCAACGTGTCCGCCTGAATCCAACCTGTAAGTGGACAGTGATGTTTGCAGACGTCAGCGCTGCTCGGTGCTGTGGATCACTTCAGAAGGGCCTTGGTTCCCTCTAAAATGGCCCACAGGTCCATGGATGAGTTTCAGCGTTAATTACCTGGTGATGAACTGCAACACATGGGTCCATTATGGAGTCACGTCCGTCATGTGGTCACGGCTACTGTATCATGGTTCAGGTTGAACTGTACACAGAAAGAAGGGGCGGCTGTGATAACAGGAGAAGGTACCCGGATCCATCCCCCTCTCCCCATAGTTCATGTTGTGTATGCTGCAGTAAATGATATGTTGTCTGTAGTAGTCCATCCTCCACTCCTGTAATAGTACCAATATGGTTCAGTGCTTTAGTTCAAATCAAGAACTTAATGATCAGCTGATAGTGGAGTCGGGGATAGCAGTGCTGTAGGGCACGGCCCGTGTGAGCAACCCGGTTCCACCACCCCGTTCTACACCTCTGGTCCAGACCCGTTCACAGCTGAATGGATGATTCACGTCCAGCAGCTGGATGATCACACAGAGATGGAGAGGATGAGCTTCATGGACGGCAGCGATGGGCTCTGGGTGTTTGATGTTTCCTCCTCAGCTCTCCACCTCGCCTCCTGACCCTCGTTCTACTGCGAGAGGAGATAATTGCTTGTCAGGAATAAATAGAGAGATTAATGAATTCATTAGCGGTGTGTGTGTGTGTGTGTGTGTGTGTGGGGGGGGGGGGGTTAGCTTCTCGGAGCAGCACTTACGGCGATGACACATCACGCCTATTGTTTCACCAGCTAGTTAGCCTTGAACAATAACATTCACGCAGCAAATTGCCTCAAACACTCATGTAAACAACTGAGAAACTGGGTTCTTATCCCAGAATTTAGCAATAATGCAAACAAAGGCACTTTAAATCCCGATTATTCATCTTAATTACTTTTGTCTAAGGGAGCCGGGACAAGACGAGACACATTAATCCACATTAGCAGTGAAGACTGAACACCAGTCCGCTTGTGTTTGAGTGTGTCTCCACTTGACTAGTCGCGGCTTAAAATGGGCTCCAGACCCTGAATGCAACACGGAGCTGGTGAAATATAAAGATGTTCATGTATTTAGTGGTTTAAATTATTAGTTTTGATTGATACTTGTTATTTATAGATATGCACTGAATAAATAATTGTGAAATTAAGATATTTTCTAATTAGCATGCATGCCAGCATACATCACTGAGTTTAAACTTCACATATTGCTGACTAATGCTTGTTTTCTCTTCTTTAACAAGCAGGGAAACAATTTATCCATTTTATTATTTAAATACCTTTTGTGTTGTTTAAACATGCTAGTTCATGCCAATTCTCTATTGTATCTACATCCAATTATCTTCAAATTGTGTTGGCTATATCTGTAATACATGCATGTGGGTTGCTGTATTACTGCATCCTGGCCAGGACGAACATGTTTAATCTCACTGAGGATGTCCTGAAAGTATGACGGTCAGGAACAGACCATAATTTAATTGAATGTTGTTCATCTGGTCACATGACATCTATTCTTCTGTCCATCCTGGAGACTTTTAGAGGAATCCTCCTGAAGGGGTTTGACCTTTCTTTACCCTGAAAGGCTTTTTTTCTATTTCTTCTTTCCATTGTTAAGACTTCTGAGGGAGTTTGTAATTTTGAGCTTTATAAAATAAACTGAATTGAATAGCCAAACATCCTTCAGCACAGTGCAGGTTATTATGTTACTACCTGGCTGAGACGAGTGAACACACAGAGGCAGTTCTCAGAAAGGCCAACGTCTTTAATACAGGTTCCACAGGTCGCTTTAGGAAGTGGACTAAAGCAACTGATATAAGTGATATAAAATGCTACTCTAAAAACAATGCATACTAAGGGTTCTCCTCGTCCTCATCATCTAACAGACATCACAGTATTAAAAAAACACTGTTGAGCGGCTTCAGTTTGAACGCTGTAACTCTACCCGTCATGATGAGGTACAAACGGTTAGAAAACGGTCTTGAACGATACGACGGCAGCTCAGATTACAGATTACTTTTATTCACCAACCGACTCCTCTTGCAGACAGAACGTTGTGTTCCTGCTGAGCACGGCGTAGAGAGCTTTATGGAAACGTTGGCAGGAGGAGGAGACGACGTGTGAAGGGATCCCTCATCACGCCACCGTACCCTTCAGAACAGAGCAACGCCAACGGTCAAAGAGTTCATCGTGTTAGTGCCACGCTAATGTGCGTTTGTTATATATTTAAATATAAAGCCAACAGTGTGTCACATAGGAGGCCACATACACCATCTTTCCACACACCATCTACCTCCATCTATGCATGTGAGCTCTTCAACACCTCTGGTTCAGAAAGTATGACCGTCACACATTAATCACGATGAAGACAGTAGGCTGGACACCGAGCTATTCGGAGGGATGCTAATGCTGCTCTGACCCTTTTTTGGGGTCCAGAAATATATTTAAATAACTGTTGCTCCCTGAAACAAGGAAATGGGTTAAAAAAAATAGAAGTGGTCCCATGATGAAGAAGGTATCACTTCCTCAGAGCTCCATCCCTTCTTCCTTTGGTTCAGAGGAGTCCATGTTGGTGATAAGCAGACGGGAAACATCATCCCTTTATCAAGGAAAAAACTAAATGTAGATATAAGCTAATTACATACAATAAACTGTTTGGTAGATATAGATATCCGTTTAGATACAGCTCAGCTCGGCTGTGTGTTTTTTCCACTGATCCGTGGACGACTGTGGAGATAAGAGCTGATCCCTGAGGTGCGTTTGGGTTCAAACATTGCAGCTGATGTGAAGAGCGATAGATGCTTCGCTGCTAATCCCATCCCAGGTAAGTGGAGATAAACTGCACCGAAGAACAAGAAGAAGAAAAAACACGAGAAACTCCGCTGTCATTGTTCAGCTCAGGTAACAATAGAGCCTGCAGACGTCCCGGGACCTGGATGGCCTGACGACAGCCAATCACAAATACTGTTCAGCAGAGAGCACCAGGCAGCCAATCAGGAGCTGGGGTCTCGTTCGACACGCCCAGCTGGCTCCTCGGAGGCCGGCGAGTCGTCGTTGATGCTGCGTGCAGACGCTCTCTGGTTTCAGAGGCCTGGAGAGGTCCTCAGTCCTGATGCGTCTTTTCCTGAATGAATTTGTATTCATACTGAATGGAGAAAAAAAAAAAACACACACACACAATTTGTTTGAGTTGACACCATTGGAGGACACCGATGCAACTTTAGCACACAGTCTGTTTATGGACGTAGTCATTGTGACTACGTCACCCATCGTCTTATGGATAGGGCTTGTGAAGCGTTGTGGCTGTCAACAACATATCTGGACTGAGGACGTGTGACGTAGAAAGGCTGTATAGGTCTTTGGTGTCGACCCGTCAATCACATTGTAGCCCCGCCCCTAAAGCATCCCCTGCTCAATGGTCTGTTTGACTCTACGTGACCATAATGTACTAAATGATGACATCATGCTGTGTTGAATAAGACTTGAAATTAGAGACTGAGACATAAACTCATGTTTACAATGTTTACTGAGGGAATAAGTCAAGAGAGAAGTAGTCATTTCTTCTAGACTTCTATACAACCAGAGGAGTATCCCCCTGGTGGTCAGGAGAGAGAATGCAGCTTAAACAATTGACACTGAAACACATTGGCTTCCCTTCTGAGTGTAAGTTGGCGCCTGATCCGACACTCATCTTTTCACTTTCCAGTGCAGCATGAATCGAATACTAATTTAAACAATTTAACAGAGTTTTAGCAAAGCAACATTTCTGAATACATTCCAATGTTCTTACCAAGGCGAGCTGACGTCCTATGTTTCCCATCGTTATCACCCCAGCAAAGAAGATGCAAGGTAACCAGGAGCGAATATACAGGAAGTCTGGGGACGTATACCTGTGCATAGAAGAAAGCACGTCAAAAACATAACTTGTATCCATCCATGTTGCTCTGGTTATCTTGGCCAGACTGACTGTTTACTAAAAAGGTCAAATACATCAAAGATATCAAATTACAAGGATGATTCACAAATGCAGCAGGACAAACAATTGCACTTTGCTAACCGATAACCGTAGATGCTCGCTAAAGACTGTGCTATATATAAATACATACATATGTATACACACTGTGTTTCATTAAGATCATGCCATCAAGGCTTTTTGAATGTGAACTTACTGAAAGACTCCATTATAAACCAGCAGTTGGGTGGCCAGCGTGGCCAACAAGGCGATGCTGACTCCCAAGGCGAAGCCGCTGCGGGAGCGGTCAAAGGTCCACCACAGGCCGATGGAGAGCGCCGCCAGGGTCAGAGACAGCTGCACGTTATTGGCAAAGTCAACTTTCTGACAAAGGTAGGGTCAAGGACCAAGCTGTATGCGGCCGATAGCTCCAAACTAGTATGCAGAGCGGGGATACAGTGCAGCGCTGCAGTGGAGGCGGCATGTTACCATTTAACCGTTAAATCACAAGAATAAAAGCATTCCTGAACAGTCCACACAAACTACTGCCGACACCAAGCTATCGGTGCTGAACAGAAGATGCACACTTTAAGGATACGGCACTGGCGTGGTTGATGCCCACGAACACGGCCACGCAGCGCATCACACTGGACCACTCCCGCTTGAACTTGTGCGGCTCCCCCAGACAGCTGTCGATGCGCGGGTACAGCAGCCCGATCATTGCTGGGGAGAAAGGAAACAGGAAACAGACAGCTTCACCACCGGGTCTGTGTGGGTCGCCCGAATAACCTTTGACTGCTTAATGTGGCTTCTAAGTGACTTTGTTGTTGCACCGCCAACAAAATGCAGCCGTCCTTCCTTAGGGGACGAAGCCCAGTGTGTGTGTGTGTGTGTGTGTGTGTGTGTGTGTGTGTGTGTGTGTGTGTGTGTGTGTGTGTGTGTGTGTGTGTGTGACAAGTGGAAGAGACGGGCTCAAGAGGGGTAGTGCGTCTGGGGAGGAAGAGAGCCTGGTTTCCTGGTTGATGCCGAGCCACTTGGGAACATCTACAGCAGTCACACCCAGGGGACAACATTTCAACAGCTGAGCATTGAAATGTGTGCAGTGTTTATTATAAAGGCCTTGAGCTGTGGCTCCACCATAGCGTCTACTATTTTGTAATAAAAGTTCAGCTCAGTCAAATTAAAATCTCCCATAACTTTAGCGTGGCGTCTACATAATACGGATTAAGTTAGTCAATGCAACGTGGAAGAATCGAGGATCCTGGATCGAATCGGACGTTGTTCTGCGCCTCCATATTGACGGTCGTCCCAAAGCTCTTATTCAGCCCGGAGGAGGAGGAGCCAGAGAGGGCTCCCAGGAAGTGTTTTACCCCCTCGACACGCCCCCCTCATTGTTCATCAGTTATTTGATTGGACACGCCCCCTCATTGTTCATCAGTCATTTGATTGGACTGATCTCTGGCGTTTCAGACCAGCGTGAAGACGGATCACAGATTAAACTCAAATTATATATTACATTTTTTTTCTGATTCGCCATCTGGTTAAAAGATGTGTTCATTGTAGGTCTGAACAACAAGAGGAACACAAACATTTATACATTTAAAAGATTAAAACGATCTGTTAGTTCCCTCAATAGCTTTTGTTATGGATACAATTAAAGTCAGAGAGCTGGAGATGAAACACGTTATACATCATTTATATTCAGTCACGTGAGGCTCATCATTGAGTGTCGCGTTTGAGGTGTTATAGAATTTAAGTATAACATGAAACCTAGAGCCTAATTATTTGCAGTGTTCAATCCTGCGTATAAAGGACTCAGAGACCAAGTGAGGGAAACAGGGATGCAATCAAGAGATTTGGGGTTTGAACCCTATGTCTACTTCTTAGTCTATGTCCACAACACAGCTGTGCAGTACTCAGAGCTATGAAGTACATGCTGAGAACCACCAGAACCTCTCTCTTTTGAATCCCTTCTTTCCTCTCCTAAAGATGACAATAAACCAAACAGGACTAATTTGTTCATACCTGAGGCCGTGCCACAGCAGGGCGGGACCCACCAGGCCGAGGAGAAGATGCTGCTGATGACATCGGGGGGAAAGAGGGTGACGTTCCTCTGCACCTGAAGTAAGTTCAGCACCAGAGCCAGGAAGACGCCCACAGAGAACAGCATGGCCCCTCGGATGAACAGGTTGGTGGTCCTGCAATGCAGCGCAGAGGGAACAGATGTCCAGTGTTATGCTTTATAGTGCAAACTGACACAAAATATACACGTATTGTGTACTGCGACCTTCGCCCTGCAGACTCCATCATATCCACCCACAGCTATGTTACATAAACCAAGACAAAAACAAGTATTTAGGAAGTTATGGGTTTTAAAAAGTATATATCCCCATCTCATCAAGTCATCGTGTTGTTGTTAAGGTGCGCTTTGGTGGACTGACCTGTTGGTGATAACTGAGATATAGGGGCCCCGGGAAGGCTGAGGCGTTGGTCCGGACCCTGACCTCTGCTCCTGGCCCTCGGTCACGGCGCTGTTGCTCATGGCGGTCAGTGTGAGGGACATTCGACAGCCTGGGTCAGGAACATACAGACGGGTGACATGAACATGATAATTCAGTCATTTTAGTTGACTGCTGCTCAAACTAAATCGCTCAAACGTAATGTCTTCTTATAATAAGTGTAAAGTCAGGCTTTGTTTTCCCAAGGAGGAAGAACAACAAACACAGTGACACATTAACACATTTTCCAGTAGGGTTGGGCAGCATCCACAAAATCTGGTGTGTTATGATTTATGGACAAAATATATCAGTAATAGAAGCAAAATGTTTGTAAATTATTAAAAACTATTTACTATTTAAAAGACACATTGCGTAATCCACCAATAACCTCCGATGAAGCAACTACTGTATATTTAGGCTACATAACATTGTACATTTTCCATACAACAGGTATAAAACAATCTTAGTTTATACTTGCAGGGACAGCAGGGTCCTGAAACTACTGCATACGTGTTACGTGTTACAAGGAAACACAAACACATAGGGGACTCGCGATGGTGGCTGGTATGCTACGCTAGTTAGCTGGTCGCTAAGCGGCTAACCTGGTAGCTAGCTTAGCTAAAGTTCCCGGGGTGAGCGCGAGCGTTCCTCTTACCTTAGGTTGCCCGAAGCGTTCCGACACAACGACAGTTGGACATCACACGTGACATTTAAAACAACTGCGTGTAGCACGAGGCTGCAGGATGCGAGAACGAGTTAGCCGTCGCTCCTGTCCGAGACTACTTCCGGTTGTCAAAGATGAGTGAACACCAATCAGCGTCTAAAGCCATGACGTAACCACGTTACACAAAACTGAAGTATCACGTGATCAGCGAATACGGTCTACAAAAAGAGGTAATTTACAGAAGTCAGGGGTACATAATAAATGAACGTCATCTATTGAAATGGTGATTTCTAAATATTATTGTATAACCTTAAAATAAATTGCCAGAGTAAATTAGTTAGACAGTTTAAAAGAAACGTGCAATTTGTGACTAATGTTTTATGTTTTAACTACTGCAGATATTCAGTTTACGGACACAGAAAATAAACAGCTGTATGTTTAAAAAATAAAGTTTTTATTATCTATTTGGACATATTGACAGGTGCACATGCACATAAACACACACGCACGCGCGCGCACACACACGCACACACACACACACACACACACACACATCTGGTACATCTGTGTGTAGAGACACCTGCATCCCTCTACACAGTAAATACAATCATGAGATCTTACAAGTACAATATATACATAGTTTAAATGACAATATGTGGCCAATCGGCAGAAACCAGAGTTTCCAAATTGTTGTTTATCTAACAAGCAGATAAATACATGAATACAAACTAAAACAATTACAACATTATTGTCTATTGTGCGCCTTATGATTTAGGGACTAACAGCTGTATTCTTGAGTCATTCCTCGTCCACAAACTTATTCTGCAACATATTTGATTTTCGCCTGTGTCCCAACAGGCTTACAGAGATGCAGAGGTGAGACGGTCTCAATGTGGAGTGGATCACTCCTAATCCTCCCTGCATTGTGTATTCTGGTGCTCATCACAGGGTTTTAGGGATTACATCTGCTGACTCAATAGTTTGAATACAAACGTCCATGATTTATAATTCCACCAGAGCCCAAAGTTAACTTATCATGGTGAACTGTAGCTTTCATGCTACAGAGAGTAAAAATATGTGTTTAAAAATGAATTAAATACATTAATATTGTACTTGCACACACCTGGCAACTATGAGGAATCAATATATAGAGCTCACATCAAACTATTTAAATTTAGTGGGGTTGTGTGTCACCTTTGTGGGATCCCTCCTCTGTTGATCTTCCAGATGTTTCTTCCTTTATTTTCCCCATTACAGATTTTTATTTTCCAGTGCGAGTGTCCAAACACAGAGGATGTTTTATGCTGCTCAGATTAAAAAACCCATGAGCCAAATTTAGGATTTTGGACTACACAAATAAATTGACTTGAAATTGAATTGAATGTTTTTTTAGTATTTAAAGCACCAGTGCATGTGTGTGGGGGGGATTGAGTCTAAATAAACTACATGTGTGTGTTCATGGTAATGAAGGAACATGATGCAACAGTGTATGGCTCATTGATGTGCTTTGAGTGTTTTTTAGACAACAATGCACCTGGGATATGAATATTCCAAACACTGTGCTTTAATACACAGCTTTATATCACATCATATCTTTAAAAGCCATTTCATTTAGAACAAAACGTTTCTTAACAAACCTTCATGGAGAACAATGTGAACACACGACTCACTGTCATCCGATGTATTTGCCATTTATTTAGTATCTAATGAGAGACTGAGCCGGTTCTACGCCCGTACTACCCACAGTCCCACGGGAGACTCACTTAACCCTAATAATTAGAGTGATAAAGGAAGTCTGGTAGGTATGAGGAGGAATTGGGGGCTTTCGATTAGTTGTCAAGGGCTACTCGGGGGCCCCCTGACACCGCCGGAGAACAGCCGGGGATTCAATTCATCATCCTGCCGATGCCAACTGCTAAGGGCCTTTTTATTATCGGACCACTGAGCCCCACTGGCGGCTCCTTCAGTATAAATGTGAGTGATGGCGTGCGCACGGTGGGACGGAGAGGTGGGGCCGGACCCTCGTCATGAATGTCATCCCCGTTGGACCGGTGCAGGTTCCTGGCTCCAAAATAATAGGCCCGGTGACCTCTCTGTTGTCTATAATTGACCTCTAACCCTCCCCCCCCCTCCCCAGACAGCCATGACGTGAGGAGCTGTTTGCCTAGCCGCTCGTAGTGAGACCCCTGATTCTCTCTCCAGGGGAACAATATGAAATAGCTGCTGCTCTGTATTCCAGTGAATGTGTCACATGATGACCTGAGTACTCTGCATTATGAGGCCTGAGACTAAATATTTTTTTAATTCACCGTTATCCATGAGAATTTAAATGTAGAAATGACAAAACCAGAGAAATATTAGAGTCATGGTCACTATAACATGCTTGTTTGTGAAATTCTAAATAAAGGCTCTTTCTATTTATTTATTTCTTTGGAAATATTAACTCAGGTACATAACTCAGAAAACATGTACTTCAACAGATATTTCCATGATATTCTCCCCTATGATATTCCATGATATCCCCCCCACACACACACACACACACACACACACACACACACACACACACACACACACACACACTGCTACACACACCTAAAGCACAGGGAGATAAATTCATAAAAAATAGATACAAAGAGGTCACCTCATTTCACCAAGCCAGACGTGGTACATGTGTACATGAACACACACACATACACATACACACCTGTACATCTGTGTGTAGACACACATGCATCACTATACACAGTAAATACAGTCGTTACATCTTACAAGTACAATATATACAGAAATTAAATGACTATAGGATTTGGCCAGTAGGCAGAAACCAGAGTGCCCAAATGGTCGATAATATAAAAGTCAGATTAATACATGAATACAACATGTATAACAATGAAGTCTATTGTGTGCCTTATGATTTAGAGACCAAGAGACACTGCTATAGGGGTATCAGACACAAACGTATGTCAGAACCGGATCCCAGGCGGAGAAGTAAACTTCACATTTCATACACAAGTTGATAATTGTGTTGTAATGCTGCACGTTACAATAATCTGCACACACACACACACACACACACACAGGGCACGACGCAGCAGGAAGGTGCAGAGTGTTTGACATACGTGTCTCCAGAAGAAGAGCCAGGTTTGGACACACAGGAGAACACTGGTGCCTCCCTGTGCAGCCATCGGGACATTTAACACAACAACAACAACAACAACAACAACATCCAACAAGCACATTGTCACAACAATAAAGAACCCCAGATCACAACACAATGTAGAATGATCCCTAATGGCTGTAGTTGACATCTGTACAGAATGACATTTTGAGTACAGACACACACACACACGCAGACAATTGCAGAAAGAGAATCACACAAGGTGGGAAATGCAGCACAGAAAGAGGGATCTATTCTTTTTTTTCTCTCCAGCAGCAGCAGCAGCCGTCGTCGGGGTGGAACGGCATCTCTCATCTTCAGGCCCGGAACAGAGAGGAGTCATTAGTGGTGCATGATGTGTCTGCACACAATTTCTTGGAACTATGGGGAAGAAAATGCAAATGCCCTGTTGCTGGCAGCAGCACCGCCGCTGTGTGCCAGCATGTGTGTGTGTGTGTGTGTGTGTGCGTGTGTGTGTGGCATAATGAATGATAATGACAAAGCGGGCCGGTTCCCCTGTGAGCACGCCTGTGGAACAATGATTACAGATTGGCCGCCGTGTCCTTAGCATCACAAGAGACTCTGATTCTAATGCTAATCAAAGCTCACGCCCATTGAAGTATATCTCTGGACTCGCAAGGCGGAGGAAATAAGATGGAATATCCCAGTTAGGCTGTAATTGTATAATGAAGCCCTGCATATTTTGATATTTTAGCCCACAGGAATTTATACAGGGGGACTTTTGGGCAGGCCTAACCTATTGCACCACCTGCTGGTCTTACGGTGGTTACCAAGGCGATGGGAGCTGGGTTTACTGTTTGAGGGAACCAAGAAGCAATTATCCACCACTAAGCCATAAAATGTAGACGTATGAGCTCAACTGTGTATGCTGCGTTGTTCAATTTGTTATTTGGAGGTGGAGAACCGTGTTAAAGATGCACATGCTAATCCAGTCTCAGTGCGCATGGCAAATCACTTGGAGGATTCATCCCCCCCCCCCCTTGCTCTTTTCAATGTACTTTATTCTCATTTCCTGAGGAGAGAAACAAGAAGGAGAGCCGAGGCGGCGCGATGCTCAGCTGCACACTGGATGTAGGTTAATGGAAGGGAGGAGAGTCGAAGCTCCAGGCACCGGCTGCCATTGGCTGGCCCGTCGACGTGCAGCTCCTCCGCAGCACAACCTGTCACTGTTAATCAGGCGCCATCTCTTAACAGCCAGCCCAGGCTATGGGAGAGGAGAGCCCATTGCTATTCAGGACGAAACAGATGATAAATCATTTGTACATAATTAGTGCTCAGCAAGGTTACAACTGACACGTATTTTCATCTTAATTAGGAGGGAAATTTGTTCCATTAATTTAATTTGCTGTGCATGAGTGCCTCTGCACCTAACTAAGTTAATCTTACACCTGTCAGGGTGGGAATGGAGCCGGGCCCTGAACCACATGGGAGGAAACGGGCGAGGGTCCTCTAGTCCATCAGATTGTACCGGCCTGTGAGCCAATTGGACTGCAGTGGACCGGCAGCTTTGAGCATCAACTGCTGTGTGTGTGTGTGTGTGTGTTTTTTGTGTGTGTGTGTGTGTGTGTGTGTGTGTGTGTGTGTGTGTGTGTGTGTGTGTGTGTGTGTGTGTGTGTGTGTGTGTGTGAGAGAGAGAGGAAGTGACTGTCATGGGCTTTTTACTTCCCTCTAATGTTGGGCAATCAGTTTCTAATTACTCTGCATGGTGATGACTAGTCGGTCACATCTTATATCCATTACTGTAAAAACTGATCTGAAGTCAGTGTTACCTCTTGGATGTTTCGCAGCCGACCAATAAGGTAGTCATAAACGCTCCTTCATCCTAGAACAAATATTTAAGCAGATCTCATAAATGGGCATTATGGAGAAAAACATGTTCCATCACGGGGGGGGGGGGTGTAGGCCATCCACACGCCCAGCGCTCTGATTTACAGCCCGGCAGCCTTCACGTCTTTGAGTGAGCATCACTGTCGGAGCCGGTCTCAGTCCAGTGGGCCGGAGGGAGTCCAAGGACTCGCTCTCTTTTCACTGAACACTGTATGAAGCTGTAGTAATTGCCCCAAAGAGAAAGAGGTGGTTCGATAGAGAGGGAGATGGAGAATGACTGATTTAGTAACTAGAAGGTTTCTAATGGAATTCTCCGCTGCCTCTCGGGCACTCAGGCTGACAACCATTACCTGAACTGATGCATAGTCCATTACGGGATGCCCCGCTTTAATAGAGTGTCCATCAGGTGAAATACAGAGACGTCAGGTGCCAACGCGTGCACTCTCACCCAAGTGTGAAGGTTTAACCCAACTGGAGGAGCTTTCCTGAGACGCTGCTGCACGGCCTCGCACGTGGATTTGAATTCAAAGGAGAGAAAAGAGAGGAGAAGAAGTCGAGTGCAGACTGAACTGCTGGATACTATAATTCTTACATGTAATATGCCATGCTATTTTATTTTATATTTGTAAAAATGTGTTGCTGGCGCTTCACCTAATTTACCCCTGGGGATGACTAAAGTCAAATCTAATAATAATGTTCTTGATTAACTAAGACGTGTTTTGGTCTATAAAAGATGAGAAATAAAATCAAACGATATGTATTTTACCATCATAAAAATAAAAGTACAGCCATACAGTCATACAATATTGCTTGAAAAAAGAAATGAACTTATTCGTCCTCCACGGACCTAAATATCAGCTATAGATCCTAGTTTATAGATTCATGGAACAGAAATCTATAACCAAAACTAATAAGCATTACAATACACATTCATTTCACATGAGTGAAATCAGCACTTATTCATATAAATGCAGCCAAGACAAACGCGTCACACTAGAAAAATAGATTTAAAGCAGCGACCCTGTATAATCATAATCTTGTACAGGATGCTGTGGGATGTAGAACCAGTAACACAGATACTAAAATGCAGAATAGGTGGCAAAAAGAAGAAGAACTGTTAATAATGCAACTTACCATATCTTCAACTCCATTTTATTTTTTTTCGATTTTAATTCAATATATTCTCCACTACATAGTTCACCGTATAAACTGAATTAAACAAGAAAAGCCCCAGAAACAGTCAACATGAGTTCATCTCATTTAAAAGCTGAAATGAGCTCACAACATTAACCTGATGAAGATGATGAACAAGAAGATGATGATCTCGGTCTCCATCCTTCCCTTTCGTTCCATACTCAATGTTTCCTTTTCCACGAGTCCACGCCGCGGTTGCTCCCGGCGGACGCCTGCTTCTTCTCCTTCAGCAGCTCCTCCCGCGCCATGGGCTCGATGATGGCGCCCAGCTTGGTGACCACCCGGGGCTTGACGATCTTCTTCACGGTGCGCTCCGTGTTCCAGGTGCGGCCCATCGGCGAGCGGATGGTGCTCTCGAACTGCGCGTGGTTCTGGAAGGGGAAGGGCAGCGCGCTCACCTGGTGGAGGCTGATGGAGCGGTTCCTCTTCTCCGACATGATGACGCTGGGCAGGTGCTGGTCCTTCCGGCGCGGAGGCGGCGCCGCTTTGGTCCGGAACCTCCTGCGCTTGCTGCGGGACGGCTTGAGGCCCGTGCCGCCCCACTCGCCCCACCCGGGCAGAGTCAGGTCCACCGCCTTGGGCTTCCCGGCGGCCTCCTGCCGCCTCTTGTCCTGGAGGAAGTCGGAGACGACGTCGTCCCCGGCGAAGGCCTCTTTGATGAGCCCCCGCTGGTCCGTCTTCTCGGAGTCCTCCGGGTCCTCCGTGGTCGGAGCGAGAGGCACTTGGATGACCTTTGTCCCCTTGGTGAGAACTTCTTTCAGCTCGATCCCCCTCTTCCGTTTCTTGTTCTTGCCCGATGTCTGAGGAGGCCCTGCTGGTGGAGGAGCAGGAGGCGGCTGCTCCGGCTCCGTGGGAGGAGCCTCCGCCTCAACGCTGGTCGGCGTCTGACCGAGGACCTCCATGTCGTCCAGAGACCGGATCCTGACCACGTCTTCCTCCAGCCGCGCTGCAGCGGTCGCCTCGGCCTCCTGGCGGACTTCTGCTCTCCCGAGGAACAGGCTGGTGAACTCTGTGAGCTCTTCCTCCTCATCCGGGTCCTCTGCTGCAGACGCTTCATCCTCCTCCTCCTCGTCCGCAGATATCATCGGTGCTTCGAGAGCCTCCTGAGCCTCCTGAGCCTGACGCAGTTTCCTCCTGCTGTCAAACTCTCGGAGGAGCACTTCCTCTTCCGTCTCCTCAACAACCTCCTCCTCCTCCTCCTCCTCCTCCTCCTCTTCTGCAATTGTATTTCCAGGCTTCTCAGCTGTGAGGTCGACAGGGTCTTCCATCTCTTGTTCTGTGGGTTCTTCAGAGAGCTTCCCTCTCATCCAGGGGTTTAAAGAGTCCAGTGCCGGCTCTGCATCGTTTACAGCATCAGGCAGCAGCTCGGCCTCCTTCTCCTCTTCCTCCTCCTCCTCCTCGTTATTCATGGAGCTCACTAGTTTTTGGGTCAGCTCTTTGTTTACCTCCAGCTGCTGCTGCATGGCTTTGCGAGCCCCGTCGTCGTATTTGGCCATGATGGCCTTCGACTTGGCCCACTTGCCGCTGTTCTGGTGCTTCAGGGACATCCGCTCCTGCATGCGGGCCAGCTCGATCTTGTTCAGCTCCTCCAAGGCGGCGGCCGGGTCCGTCTTCACCATCTCGTCGAACTGCTTCAGGAGGTCCTTACGATTGGCCTTGTTCTGCACCTTGTGGTACTTCTTGCTCTTAATCTTCCTCTCTCGTCGGGCCTTGGACTCGTAGTAGGACTGCAGCGCGCGGGCTTTCTGCAGCTCGGCGCGCCGGATCTTGGCGTCCTCCAGGCTCATCGCCCTCATCGAGGCCTCCTCCACGGGGGTCAAGATGGGGTCGTTGACGGGCTGCTTGTTGGCGGACAAGACGGCGAAGATCTCCTGCTCCAGGGGAGTTTGTGCCTTCCAGCCGCTCACCACCCTCTCCATGGGCTTGGGGCCAGCGGGCTCCTGGTTCAGGGGGAAGACCAGCTGCTCGGCCCTCTGGTTCTGCTTGATGATGCTCTTCCACCGGGTCACCTCTGTGGACGCCTTCTGAAAGGCCACGTCTCTCTGGATCCTCTGGCTCTCCTGCTTGCTCAGCGGACACTCAATGGTCCTGTTCACTCGCTGCAGGTTCTTCAGCTGCTTCTTGGTCTTGGCTGGCAGGACGGAGGTTTTCCCCATGGTCCCGATGAGGTCCGACAGGTCGATTCTGTCTCCTTCCCCGTCCGCCTTGACGGTAAACTCGGACATGTGGACGGACGCCTCGGATCTCTCCCCGAGCTTCTTCTTTCTCTTCCCACCGAGAGCGCTGATGGCTTCCAGCAGCTTTCGCCGTTTTCGTTCATCCTCGTCGTCCTCGTCGCTGCTGTTTTCATCCGCTTTGTTTAAATCTTCCTCGTCGTCGTCGGAGAACACATCGGTCCTCACCGCCGCGCTCATGTCTCCTACCTCGGCGTTTTTCTTGAGAGCCGTTTTGCTCACTTTCCTCTGGGAGACTTCAGCCATGTTGGGTACACAGACAGAATGGAGCGGCGTGTACACACGTGAGCCGTGAATGGAGACGGTGTCGTAAATCTTTTGCGGCACTGTCGCAAAATGTGTGGCTATACCTGTGAATAACACTTGAAAACGGAAATAGGATATCTATAATTACAAGCTAATATAAATGTGTAGAATATGTTTACAAAGTAAGCAATTAAGATAAGTAGAGAGCTCTCTCTTCAGAGTGTGTAAACGTGCTCATTTGATGGAATACGTCTGAGGAGAGTGACGTCATTACGGCAGCGGACTCTGAGCTCGTGCCGCTGCTCCCTCTCCTGGTGGAAGAGGCGCGCGCATGCGGTTTGTCGACATGCACGCGCTCCTCGTGACAATATGCCTCGTTTAAAACACTCACCGTGCTTTCATATCAGATAATATATTTTATAGTATATCGTTTTGTTTGTATTTGCGCTTAAAATTAGGCATCACAAACTAAGAACAGACAGTCACGTGTTCCGGTCATGTGACCAGTCACGACCAAGCAGTCCATCATGGCGGCTACGTCTGTTTTCCACAGAGTGAGAACTGGGTCTAACATCGGAGCCCAGTATGACCAAGACGGCAACCTTATCCAGGTGAGGAACATTATCATGAATGACGTGTTTTACGGAGCAACGAAGTGTGACACCTGCCGAGGACGCTGCGCGTCAACGGCAGCTCATCACGCTCAGTGGCTTTTAATGTAGTGAAACGTTCAATTCTAGAGCTTCGAGAAGATGAGGAACGTTCCTCTAGGCCGCTTCGTGACGTCAGGTGTACACGTCCCATAATGAGACGCTCGGTGTGTCCCAGGTGGAGACCCGAGAGGACGAGGAGCAGAGCGTGAAGCTGGCGGAGACCCTGGAGCTGCTGCTGGCTGCGGGCTACTTCCGGGCCCGGATAAAAGGCCTGTCCCCTTTCGACAAGGTACTGGCCTGGCTTTAAAAAAAGTTATAATTTATTCCACAATTGCACATGCACAATATCGTAAAGTGTCAATACAACTAACGATGAAGGGGGGAAACCACAGAGGAAACTAAAAAAGACAGACAGGATAAAAAACATGTGATTGTACAATTACACAAATATTCATTGTTTCCCCTGACATTGTAACAGGGTGGCGACCCGCTCCCCTGTAATCTCCGCCCGCCCCCCTGTAATTTTCGTCTACCTACTAATTATTGAAAGTCCCCCCCCCCCCCCTCATCATCATATCTTGGCTCTTGGCTTCTTCCAAAAGCTCTGAAGAATACACTGCAGAGACAAAACATGCACACTTTGGTGGTTGTCATCTTCCCCAGAACCCTCTCATTCACGTCTTCCCTGTTGTAGATGAGCCTTGTTGAGAATGATTATCAGAGACTAGAGACATGTGGGTTTATTTTTCTTAAACGCCTTTTCAAGAAACTTTTCCCCGCTTATGCAGAGGACCTCCATGCTACCTGCGTCTTGCATATAATCAGCTTTAACTCGGTCACCTGAAAGAGATGAATTGTCACGTTTTTTGCCCGTTGCTTGTTCTAAAATGTACATGCCGAGTGGAATTACTCACTTATACAGTAGCAGGTTTATAAAAAAAAGTACTTTTACCACTGACGTAT
Source organism: Liparis tanakae (assembly GCA_036178185.1). NCBI lineage: Eukaryota > Metazoa > Chordata > Actinopteri > Perciformes > Liparidae > Liparis > Liparis tanakae. The sequence goes on from CM070107.1 coordinate 1,291,713, forward strand.
CCCTGCTTGTCTCCTCCTCAGGTGGTCGGTGGAATGACCTGGTGCATCACCACGTGTAACTTTGACATCGATGTGGATCTACTGTTCCAAGAAAACTCAACCATTGGCCAGAAAATGTAGGTGTTTTATTTTAGTACCCACTTTATTTTTTGCTCCACTGAGATTTCACTGAAGTGTGTTTAAGTCTTTGATCCAGAGCAGAGTGGACATGATTAAATCTAATATATACATTTTATTGGTATAGCGCTTTACGAGGTACTCAAGGCACTTAACACATTAAAACAGTAACAATGGAAATAAGAGGTTACATAACGATAAGAAACCAAACACACATGCTTAACTAGGCTGGATGAAAAGCAGATTTAAATAAATGGGTTTGAATTGCTGTTTTGAAAGAGTGATGGAGGAGAGAGTTCCAGAGGGAGGGGGCAGCAATGGAGAAGGCCCTCCAGGTCCGATGCTTAGACAGAGTAGCGGGGGTGAGGAGGTTAGAAAGGTTAGAAAGGTCTGAAGGGGCGACGCTGTGAAGGTTTTTGTAGGTGACGAGGAGAACCTTGAACGGGATTATTTGATGTATGAGGAGCCAGAGGAGGTTTTACAGGACGAGGGTCATGTGGTCTCTGGTGGACGGGGGTCATGTGGTCTCTGGTGGACTGGGGTCAGACACGCACCAACATGCTCCGCGGCGCTCACGTGGTCTGTGGTAGTTTGTTGATGGTTTTGGTGGATGTGCCGTACAGGATGCTGACGCAGTAGTCCATTTGAGAGGTGATGAAGACGAAGATGAGTATTTTGTTGGCTGAGGGGGAGAAGGTGCAGACGTTCCATGTTATCAAGATGAGATCAGTCATTGACGATCACCTGTTTCTCGTCCGGGTGGCTCCGGGTCATGGTGCCGGCTGACCTTCATTTACACTACAGCCCCTTGTGTTACCAGTTGTGTGCAAATCTCATAAGGTCCCGTACACTTTTTCTTCAACATCGGCCATCAATCCCACTGTTTTTTAAAACCTGATGTGACGAGTCATTGAGAGAAGATGTCTCCTGTGCTGAGCGCTTCTGTCTCTTTGCAGAGCTCTGACGGAGAAGATCGTCTCCGTGCTGCCGAAGATGACGTGTCCTCATCGCCTCGAGCCGCATCAAATACAAGGGCTGGACTTCATCCACATCTTCCCCGTGATACAGGTGAGAGGTCCAGAACGAGAGACCGGCTATAGGCTGATACAGGTGAGAGGTGCAGACCGAGACACCGGTCATCTGCTGAGAGCATTTAGTAATAGAAGTATTGATAAAGTCAAAGTTATTGAGGGATCGATCCCTGCCTGTCGATGTGAGTGATGTCATGTATGTTTTAAGCTCTTAGTGGTCTTCAATGAAGACCAGAACAGAGACCAGTACAGTCCATTGGCCCCAGTGGGAGGCGACCTACCCAGTAGCTCTTGTTCCTCGTTGGCTGTGAGCGGTGTGTGTTGCGTCTCCAGTGGCTGGTGAAGCGAGCCATAGAGACGAGGGAGGAGATGGGCGACTACGTCAGGGCCTACTCCATCTCCCAGTTCCAGAAGACCCACAGCCTCCCAGAGGTAACCACACCTCCAGATGATGGACTCTAGTTTGATCTGTTATGTAATAACACCGTTACGCTCAGGACATTACCAATGTCCATCTGCTTCGGACCTCTTATGGGACACGAGCACCGGCTCAGTGTCAAGTCTACATACATTAACACAATGAATGTGTTTCATATGGTCTTATGGTCAGACCAATAAAAAGTCAAATTTTATAACATTTTAATTGGCATCAATCACTATTGTAAGACTGTAAGAAATTAGACTTATTATTGAAGTATTTCCATCATCATCATCATCATCATCATCATCATCATTACTTTTCAGTCATTTGTACTTCTCCTTGTGGAAATAAGCTTAAAATCAGAAGGTGAATGACAGCTGAAGTAAAAGAGAAGTCTGATTTGGAGAAATGCTTTAACCTTAACGGTCCTGTGTGGCGTAGTAATGATTACATTTCCTTGGCGGTCTAACGAGACATTGTCGAGTCATCCCATAAATCAAGTGCCCTCTGAATGCGAGCTGTGTTGTGTGTGTGTGTTGTGGTCCAGGATGAAGAGTTCCTCCAGAGGAAAGGCGAAGCTGCGAGGACGGTTCTGGACGTCTTGGTGAGTTCCTACACGTCACATGACCTGAGTTCCTTAAGAAGCCAGTTCAGGACAAAGTAAAATATCACACAGAAAGACTCTGATTAATCTTTATACTGTGTGCCTACTTCATTCTGTTTGGTTTGTATACTGTTTTTAGTTTTAAACTGTGTTTAATTCCCTTTGCGCCAAATGGACTGTTGTGTTTAACAGGAAGTGTACAAACCCCAGAGGAAGTACCGGAGACAGAGGGACGCAGGGGAGCTGCTGGAAGAGGAGTCCAGGGTCCACTCCACCCTGCTGGAATATGGCAGGTAGGTGTGTGTGTTTGTTTGTGTTTGTGTGCGCATGCGATTTATTTCTCTGCTGAAAGTGTAAACATCCAGGATGTCATCTTTGACCCCCGTCGTCTCTGGTCCACACGTCTCCGGGCCCGCGTCTTATCTGACGATGTTTTGTGTTTATTTAAGTCACTTCCTCACTTCCTGTGTTTCAGCCTTGATGGGTGTACTGTCACTGTTGTACATTTTATTTAGAAGTTTCACGCTTTTGTTTTCTCTCTCTAGACGTTATGGATTCAGCAAACAGTCCAAACAAGACACGGTAAGGAACAGTTATTCTTCATCACTCTTAGTGCGACGCTATCCGCTCCGTCCTGCGTCCCCTCCGCTGACCGCTCCCCTGCTCTCTTGTTTCGGTGATTTAAAAGTGAGGCGTGTCGGAAGAACACCAGCGTGGACTAAATGTTTCCCAGGCGCTCACATCCTGGAAGAGAACGTTGTCATCCATGTCCTCGTAATAATGAACCATCCAATCAGACCTCTGACATTTTTGAAGCAACATTATTGGACGTCTTCACTTCCCCGTGGCGACCAATAGAAACCGCCCGCCTACCTGCAGGTTGTCATCTCAATATATCTCCTCAAACAAACTCGTACCGACGGCGTGGGCCGGTTTGCTTTCTTAGTTCTCAGAGCTTTAACCCTTTTTTTAATTAAACAAAAGACCATAATGTGTGTTCAGTATACAGAGGAGATAGTATACTGATGGAGCAACACAAAGAGCCAGACATATTATAGGTATTAATGATATTTCGGATTAATTATTAAGTGATCCTGGTGGGACTTTTTGGTCGTCAAAATAGTAAGAAGTTCACATATTGCGCAGTATCTTTTGGGAAAACGACAAAATGACCCCCCCCGTTTCCCATTAAAAAGGAGGATTTAGCCAATTACATTTTATTTTTTTGGGTGTGAGAACAATATCAGAGTAGTTCAAAGGCTGTTCCTGCATATGTCTTGTCTTCATTGAGAGGTCTGACACGGTGCTCGAGTTGAAGGTTTCTGTGTTCTCCTCCTCCTCCTCCTCCTCCTCCTCCAGGTGGACGAGAGGAAGACGTCCCTGGCCAGCGGTGCTCCGCCAGCGGCCTCTGGGACGGCAGAGCTGTCGGAGGAAGACCAGCTGCAGGCCGTGGAGGAGGTGAGTACCTCCTCCATTACAGTGCGATGTGCTTATTATAAAGAGGACAGCAGGCAGGGAAAATATCATTTTAATAATTGTGAATTTGTGCAGTTAAGGGTCCTAAAAAACATAAATATGATGTACATGAAAGAAACGAGGCTAGAGACACTACGGCATGGGATGGGTCAAATACAAAGGTCACATTTCTGTATGTATATGACGATTGAAATTCAGTTTTTATGTAGTCCTCTTAAAACAGGATGACACAATATGCCTAATTTGATTAATTATAAAGAAATTCATACAGAAATCTGTCCTAAGATGTTAGGGTTTGTGCCTGTATTTATGTTGTAATTTAATTTATATCAGTGATATCTGTTGTATGAGATTATGCCGATGACCTTGACATTGACCTTCCTGTTTTTTTCCCTCCCGAGATGCGGATCAAAGCTCTGATGACCAGCATGGCGGCCATGGCCAATGAGGAGGTACCAGAGCCAGTTCTCCTTCCCCAGCACATCACTCCTCTGCCTGTGTATCGGCTCCAGTATGAATACACACAGCTCCAACTTTAGGATCTGTTTAGTGATCTGGTCATGTCATCTTTTTGTACTGCTGCATTCTCTGTAAACAGGAAGTTACTCGAACATCCGTGTGACTTTTGGGATTATTTCTGGTCCAAACCGGCTTCTCTTCATTCCCCCTGTGCAGGGGAAGCTGACCGCGAGTGCAGTGGGTCAGATCGTGGGTCTGCAGTCTGAGGAGATCAAACAGATCGTCTCTGAGTACGCCGAGAAGGTGAGCGACCACCGTCTGATGATGACGAGGGTTGTTATACCCAGATTATCTGTTGTGGGGATAGGAGTTACGATACGTCTTTCCTGTTAAAGGTTTATTGAATATGTCTTTGACTCAATAACCAATAACTACATAAAGAGCAGGAAGGCAGTTGGTCCGAAACACAAAGACGGGTCATATTACGCGCAGATAGTCACGTCCTTTTGAAGTTGCAGCTCACTTCTAAACTTTCCCTGAGAAGAGGAAGGTCTTCATCATGACGCGTCCCTGTGAGGCGTAATGCTTCTGTACCTCATCTGTTGGTCACGTGCTCACACACTCGTCACTCGGTGTTTGTGTTGTCTTCATCTGTGACTGTGATAGTTCCTGACTGCTTGACTTGAACTAAAAAGGAGTTTCTCATGTTGTAAACGCGTACGGTAATGGTCTTCACCTCAATTAGGTGAGGAATTGAAAAAAATATCCATTATTCGACTGTCAAAATATTGTACATGCATTCAATCCATTTCATTCAGGGTAAAACAAACGACCACATTCCTCTATCGAAGATCAAACTTAAAAATAGGGAATAACAAAAATCAAACGCTCTTCATTACGTTGACTTTGTTCAAAGCGTTTTTGTCACAGTCAAGGAAAATGACTCCAACCAATAGTGAGCTGCTAACAACACGTGGGACTTTTGGAAAAAATTAGTCCCAAAGGTTTTGGAAAATTCCGGAAAATGTTGTTGTATTCATATGTTAATTCCCCCTGAGTTTAAGATAATTACAATGTTTTAAAAGAAAGACGCTCAAAATATAAGCTGACGTATGCTCTTTTACACTCGCGGCACAACTTATCTTGGTTCCCGTGCTGCGAGTGAACGCACCAAAACTGGAAAAGTTTGGTTGACGTAGCAACCGTAGCTCAGGGATGATTCACCATCATGTATTCACCAAAATGTTTGGTCATGGAAATTTTGTTTAAAGCCCTGGAAGTCCATCAACATGTGTATGAACCCTGTGCTTGTACAAAACACCGTATACACACACACACACACACACACACACACACACACTTCCGTAGCTGGTGGTGAGCGTGTTCTTGTAACCTAACTTCCTGCGTTTCCCAACATGTCCCTGCAGCAGTCGGAGCTGTCGACGTCGGCGTCGGAGGAGCGGTCGGAGCGCTTCGGCCCGCTGCAGCAGCACCGCCGGGCCGTGGCCTCGCTCAACAAGCAGATCCAGCAGAAGACCACGCAGCTGCAGGAGGTCTGCTGGGACTCAGAGTCTGCTCCAGTGGCGAGGCAGGGGTCAGGGAAGGGGTCATCGAGATCATCAACAAGTGTGTGTTTTGTTTTTCACAGCTACAAGCCAAGTATGCAGAGGTCAAAACCGTCTGTGACGACGCCAAGAGGAACCTAATGGAGGTGAGAAGACCTGCGGCGTGCCTGCGTGTGTGTGTGTGTGTGTGTGTGTGTGTGTGTGATGAAAAAGGTCAAACTGTTGTTTCCTCTGATTCTCCTCAGGCCAAAGAGGACTCTGAGAAACTGGAGAACGAGATGAAGAGTCTAGACGAGCTGGAGGAGCAGGCTGACGGCAGGTGAGACACACACACACACACTCACTCACTCAATGTGCACTACACATACACAGTCACTGTGGACTACACACTCACTCAATGTGCACTACACACACACTCACTGTAGTGTATATCAGGGATATGTAGCAAAACCACACATCTGTTGCAGCTGGGTTAATTACTCCACTAGAACCACTCCCGCACTCGGCCCCCTCTGCAGCTGAGCCTAACCACGCCCCACCGATACAACTGTATTACAACGTTTTCCTTTGTGTTGCCCTCTTGTGGCCTCCGGGAGGAATGACAGCCCCATTGGTCGAGCTGTTTGTTGTCCTGAAGATTCTCCAAACTGTGTGTGTGTGTGTGTGTGTGTGTGTGTGTGTGTGTGTGTGTGTGTGTGTGTGTGTGTGTGTGTGTGTGTGTGTGTGTGTGTGTGTGTGTGTGTGTGTGTGTGTGTGTGTGTGTGTGTGTGTGTGTGTGTGTGTGTGTGTGTGTGTGTGTGTGTGTGTGTGTGTGTGTGTGTGTGTGTGTGTGTGTGCGGAGATAGTCCTGATGGTTCTCGGTGTATGAAAGGGTACCAGGACTCAATTTCCCACTTCCCTGATAACAAAGTGGCGGAAGCAATAATGTTACACAACAAATCTAAATGTGTGTGCGTGTGAATGTTCCCCCCCGTGAGACGTGTCTCTGGGGGACGTCCGTCTCAAAGCGTCTCTCTGCTGAACAGCTTGCTGGAGAAGCTGAGGGCTCTGGTGACCACCAACGAGAGCCTGAAGCAGCAGGAGCAGGAATTCCGCACGCACTGTAGAGTGAGTACCACACACACACACAAACACTGTAGAGTGAGTACCACACACACACACTGTAGAGTGAGTACCACACACACACACAAACACTGTAGAGTGAGTACCACACACACACACTCACACTGTAGAGTGAGTACCACACACACACACTGTAGAGTGAGTACCACACACACACACTCACACTGTAGAGTGAGTACCACACACACACACTCACACTGTAGAGTGAGTACCACACAAACACTGTAGAGTGAGTACCACACACTCACACTGTAGAGTGAGTACCACACACTCACACTGTAGAGTGAGTACCACACACACACACTCACACTGTGGAGTGAGTACCACACACACTCACACTGTAGAGTGAGTACCACACACACACTGTAGAGTGAGTACCACACACTCACACTGTAGAGTGAGTACCACACACACTCACACTGTAGAGTGAGTACCACACACACTCACACTGTAGAGTGAGTACCACACACACACTGTAGAGTGAGTACCACACACACACACACACTGTAGAGTGAGTACCACACACACACACTCACACTGTAGAGTGAGTACCACACACACACACTCACACTGTGGAGTGAGTACCACACACACACACACACGGAGCTGTAGGTCTTACCTCGTGTCCTCTGTCCAGGAGGAGATGGCCCGTCTGCAGCAGAACATCGAGGAGCTGAAGGTCGCCTCAGGACAGGACACGGAGGAGGAGAAGGTCGGTGCCCAGTCCCTCAACACATCTGGTGTTTGGGCTTTGAGATCAAACGTAACGCCTTTCTTCTTCTCCTCCTCCTCCTCCTCTCAGGAGAGGAACCAGCTGATAGACAAACAGTACAACACAGACCGAGAGAAGCTCCAGAAGATCCGTCTGCTCATGGTAACTTCTTCACACGAGATGGGGAGCGTGTGTGTGTCTTGAAAGAGTATTGTCAGTGTATTATTGCCTTGGTTTATAGGTTCTGTACTTTCATTTCAAACCTGATAATTAGCTACACTTATTGCACTAAAGACATGATTGCGTAACTGCATCCAGACAAGGTGACAACAGAAGCACCTGTCAATCATGATTCAGACCGTCAGGACTAGATAAGGACATTCAGTCAACAATCGTACTAAAGTAAATATTCTTTGCTTTATTTTTATTGTTCTCCAAGCTTCTGCTCCTTCCTCTTTCAGGGGAACATGTTGAAAGCTTATAATTGTGTTATAGAATAAAGGCATCAGAGTCAGCTTTATTGGCCATGTATGTGTACACGTACATGTACTTTGACTCGGTTACACGTACGCTCTCCTCGTACATACATGTAACTTACACATAGCAGGATAAATATTAAAAAAGGCATTGAAGACAACAGAGTAGCAACAATGTATGTAATATATAAAAACAACATTGACAGCGATAGGTTACCCTTTGCCCATCAGTAAAGAGAATGAGCTCGGCTTTATTCTATTGCATACATATTTAAAATGGCTCGGTTTGGTACCTCCCCTCGTCTGTTCAGGCTCGCAGGAACCGTGAAATCGCCGTCCTGCAGAGGAAGATGGACGAGGTGCCGAGCCGCGCCGAGCTCACCCAGTACCAGAAGAGATTCATCGAGCTCTACAGCCAGGGTGGGTTCCTCCTCCGTCTGGGGTCGACGTGTGTTAAAGCGGGAACAAAGACGTGACATGTTCTCGTCCCACTTTCAGTTTCTGCAACGCACAAAGAGACCAAGCAGTTCTTCACCCTGTACAACACGCTGCACGATAAGAAGGTCTACCTGGAGAAGGAGGTGAGACCCCCCCACACGACGAGTGACCATGTCATGGAGGTCCAGGGTGGCTTCACGTTGATCAGTCTGTGACGTTGGTGAAACATGTGCTTTCTCTCTGTAGGTGAATCTGCTGAATTCCATTCACGACAACTTCCACCAGTAAGTGTCCAGACATGCTGGGTTCGTACGGTCATGGAAAACCTGGAAAAAAGACCTGGAATTAACAAATGGTTATTTCTAGGCCTGGAGAAAAAATGTAATCCCAAAAGTTTTGGAAAAGTCCTGTAATTGTTTTTATATTCACATGTTAATTAACACAGTTTGATTAAAAGAATAGACATTGATATCAATATTTATTCTTTTAATCAAACTATCGTCTCTTCATTTGTGTCATTTAAAGTTTATTAATTACTTGTGTATACATCGAGATTTCACATTTGGTCGTAGACATTTGGGTTCAAGTCCACATGTGTATGAACCGGGAGCGCTGTACTGTAATGTGGTGGTCCACGCGGTGACCTCTGACCTGCTGTCCAGGGCCATGGCGTCGTCGGCAGCCAAGGAGCAGTTCCTCCGGCAGATGGAGCAGATCGTGGAGGGCATCAAACAGAATCGCATCAAGGTACGGCTCGCTGGGCTCCCTGGACGTTTACCCCGTTCCTTCTGTGGCTGTTTGTACACGCACACATTCAAAGCTGAAGAGAGAGAGCAAAGCGATGGAGCGAGCTACAGAGTGAACGGAAAGATGCTGGAGCAAAGCAGTGAATCGGAGGTATATAAAGCCCCTCCCCACACCTTCACACACTGCTGTCTGCTGCGTGTGGCTCCGCCCACTCGGCCGAGGAGACGGTGGAGACACATGAACACGCGGCGATGAAGCCACCTCTTCTCTACTGTTAGCCCTGTGGGTGTTCTGGTTGTGCAGCGTATCAGACGGCGAGGGGGCGGGACTAACACCTTTCCATTTTTCCGTGTGATCCTCACTTTTGACTGTGTGCTCGTCTCCCAGATGGAGAAGAAGAAGCAGGAGAACAAGATGAGGAGAGACCAGCTGAACGACGAGTACCTGGAGCTGCTGGACCAGCAGCGGCTCTACTTCAAAACCGTCAAGGACTTCAAAGAGGTGAGAGGACCGCAGGGTGAGAGGACGAGAGGGTGAGAGGACCGCAGGGTGAGAGGACGAGAGGGTGAGAGGACCGCAGGGTGAGAGGGTGAGAGGATGAGAGGACCGCAGGGTGAGAGGACCGCAGGGTGAGAGGACCGCAGGGTGAGAGGGTGAGAGGACCGCAGGGTGAGAGGACCGCAGGGTGAGAGGGTGAGAGGATGAGAGGACCGCAGGGTGAGAGGACCGCAGGGTGAGAGGGTGAGAGGACCGCAGGGTGAGAGGACCGCAGGGTGAGAGGACCGCAGGGTGAGAGGGTGAGAGGACCGCAGGGTGAGAGGACCGCAGGGTGAGAGGGTGAGAGGATGAGAGGACCGCAGGGTAAATGACATCAGTACTTTGCGAAGGAGAACTTCTTACAGTGCTCCTCCCCTAATTTGGCTGAATATCTAAGTGAAAACTGATTTTTACAAACTAATGACAATCAATACACAATCTATTAAATCTATACTTATATTACTCTGTGAAGTCAGGAATGTACTTCCCTAAACATTTAGACCTTTGGGGGGTTTGCCACCACTTCATTTCTATTTAATTGTAATACTTCTTTATAACTTTGTCTGGGTGTCTCCTTCTTCCTATTGGAGCTTGAAAACAACTGACTGACGCATTACCGTTACCAGGTGGTGGGAAGCTGCATTGTAACTGTGTGTGTGTGTGTACACTTGTAAATGTGTGTGTGATTAAACTCACGTAACTTCTTCTTCTCTTGTCCCCAGGAGTGTCGTAAGAACGAGATGCTGCTGTCCAAGCTGAGGGCCAAAGGAGCTTCTTAAACCGCCGGATGTCTCCAAGGCGACCTTTACCAGCTACTTTGATCTTTTTGTAACATTCCACATGTTTGGTTGTGGATCGTAGAGTTCAACACGTGTAACCCGAGCCACCCTGTGACGGGAGGGCTGCACATATCCACTGATTCAACAAGTGTTGCATATTTAAATGCGTATATAGGAGCCCAAAACAACCCCATAAATCATGACCCTGTGTTTAATAATATCCCATAAATGTTTTGCCTTGAGATTTTCAAGAAACACATCTGGACCTTGCTAGCCTCCGGGTCCTGTTGTGGAGAGGCGTGACCCCGATGTCTTCGCTCTTATACTGAAGGGTTTTTTAATACGGCCTGATGGTTCATATCCGAGGCGTTGTAGAGGGGGTGAGGCTCCCCACAGGAAGTAGAGATGCCTCGGGGCAGCGTTCAACATCCCTCTGTGTACGTAAAGCGCTTTACAGTGACGATGCTCTTATGTATGGCCATGTACAACCAGTATTTAATAAATAAAGCAATCTCTCCGTGGGGCGTGTGAATGCCTGTGCCGTTACTCACTCACTCAGATAGGACGTGTTCTGCCAGATTGAAGGCAGCACACTATCACAAGTCACATGACGGGCCTGAAGGAAACATCCTGTGTATCACAAAGAACTTCAAATCTCTGGTTGGAGATGCACAACGCGGACAAATCAGCACCTGCTCCAGGACCAGGACCAGGACCCGGGCCCGGGCCCGCCTGAGTCCTATCACGTGACCCCTCTGAAGAGAGAAGAGTCCTTTAACTATTATTATATTGGAAGCACTGCTGGTGTCAGCATGTGTCTTGTTGCATAACCACACCCTGATGAATAGTGTCTCCTATTCACACATGACGTCTGTCCTTCTGTCCGTCCTGGAGAGGGATCCTCCTCTGCTCTCCTGAACGGTTCGGACCTTTTTTTTTTTTACCACTAAACGTTTTTTTCTGTTTTTTGTAAGTTGTTCTTGCTCTGATGTGAGGTCAAAGGTCAGGGATGTCGTATGTGTACAGATTGTATGGATGAAAGATTGTGTTTTCGGGTGCTACAAATGAATGACATTGACATGTTCAGACTCTAATGTATTCAGCAGAAAAGTATTTTTTTCCTGCCACATTCTTCTTTCTTTCTTTTTTAAAAACTTATGTATTAATTCTTTTTAAGTTTCACTGAACAAAAAAAAGAACCTGACAACATTGTAAATGACCAAAGGAAAAACTTTAAATAGAAAATAATAATAAAAATGAAAATACAAATAAAGAAAAAAACGACATAAGTAGAACATAGATAGTAAATTAATAAAGGGTCATCAATCGCTCTTTGCAATCTTTGATCAATTCTTTCCAGGTCAGCTGAGAACATTTCTCATGTTTACCTTGGATACATTCACACCCGGGGACTACATAACCCAGAATGCAGCTGCACGCATACGTTGGTTATTTGGGTGTGTTATGCTCACTTCACCTGTCAATCACAATGCATTGGGCATCCCTCACCATGCATTAGGGATCCCTTTCCATTCACACACTGGAGAGCAGTCACAGCAGTGTGAGGTGAAGTGTGTGGCCTAAGGGGCGGAGTCAGGGGACCAAACCACCGGTCCTCTGGTTGAAGGACGGCCGGCTGAGCCACAGGAGCCTCTCGCCTGCAGCACAAGTCTAGTGACATCACTTCTCTCTCACTCCACATCTCCAGAGTATTTGACTCTTCAGACCCAAAGGACTCTCACTCAGTGACTTCACTTCCTTCAGACGCGGTGGTCCTTCACGGTGTTACTGAAGATGTTCAATGTGCAATAACACACTCGCTCTACTCAACACGGGGGGGTTGCTGAATGTGTTTCATTGGTGTGTGTGTGTAATTGTGTGTGTGAGTCTGGATGAATGTGTGCCTGAATGTGTGTGTGTGTGTGTGTGTATGCATGTATTGATGGGTGTATGTGTGTGTGTGTGTGTGTGAATGTGTGTGTGTATGCATGTGTATGTATGTGTATTTGTGTGTATGCATGTATTCATGTGTGTATGCGTGTGTGTGTGTGAATGGTTGTGTGTATGCGTGTGTGTGTATGTGTGTGTGTATGCATGTTTTCATGTGTGTGAATGTTTGTTTTATGCATGTGTGTGTATGTGTGTGTGTATGCATATATTAATTTGTGTGTATGCGTGTGTGTGAATGTTTGTGAATGTTTGTGTGTATGCCTGTGTGTGTATGTGTGTGTGTATGCCTGTGTGTGTGTGTATGCCTGTGTGTGTGTGTATGTGTGTGTGTGTGTGTGTGTGTATGTATGTATCCAGCATGTTCCTCTGCCTCAAAGTGTTTCCCTCTCTCTCTCTATCGTCTCCGCTCGTTCTCCAATCTCCATGATTGTAACGCTGAACAGACAGTTTGATGTCAGAGGCCTGATTGGGCGACATGAAAACACCATCACGTACGCAGGCGACCCCCTAAAGGAGAGCCAGCGTCTGAAGAACACGCTGTTCACACCAAGACGTACGACTATAAAACCGTAGATCACTCAGCAGGTCAATACTAGAGAGGTTCTGTGAGTGGAGGTGAAGTGGTTGGACTCCACAGGACTCATGTGTGCTCATGCTGTTGTTCATCCCTGATGTGTCTCTGATCACGATAGTCGTCTCTGTCAGCGGAGAAAGAGGCGTTGAGGAGATAAAAGCAGGAAGTGTGTGTGGACGGGACGAGCAGACGAGCAGTGGAGCTCAAGTGTTGTTAGAGTTCACTGGAGGAAGGGGCCCGACCTGGAACGACACGCTCCCTGGACCCTGGACCTTGGACCCTAGACCCTAGACTCTGGACCCTAAACTCTGGACTCTGGACCTTGGACCCTGGACCCTGCGCCTGGTGTGAAGGCAGCTGTGTGATGTGCTTCAGGATGAGCGCGTCCTGGCTGCTGCTGGTTCTCAGCGTGGGAGCCGCGGTCCACAAAGCAGAGGTGGTTTCCCTGGAGGACCAGGGCTCTCGCCTCCGAGGCCTCTGGAAGCTGCACATGAGGGACGGCCTGCAGAAGGGGAAAGGTGAGACTACACTCTACACTGCAAACCAAACAGGCTCTTGATAAATCTAGTTGTGTATCTTTGTTTATTATTATCTTTATTTAAAAGAGACCGTGTACAGTCAACACATACATGTCACCGTTTGATGCTCTGAACCAGATTGTAGCTTTACAGCTCATTAGCATCTAGTTGCTTAACAAACCATAATAAACATATAATAATAACACACAGAAAACATAAACATAAAACAATAACAAACAGAACAATTACAAACATAAAACAATAATAAATATAAAAAAATAATAAACATAAAACAACAACAGACATAAAACAAGATCAAACATAAAACAATAATAAACATAAACAATAATAAATATAAAACAATTACAAACATAAAACAATAATAAATATAAAACAATAATAAACAAAAACAAACATAAAACAACAATAATAAACATAAAACAATAATAAACACAAAACAATAACAAACCGTACAGGATGAGACACACTACAACAGTATATGTAATAAGACACAATACACACAATACAAAGTACAGCACAATAAAAGTAAGTGATACATGCTATTAAAAGTAAGTAAATAATAAACATTACAAGTAAGTAATATAGCCATAATGATGAGCTCGATGAATACAGCGCTGACAGCGCTCAGGAACATCTCAGGTGTAATTATTAACTTTAGTTGTGGCTCCTTTTATGAATGTGAAGATATTAATGTGACACTGTTACTCCTGGTAAAACAAGTCAACAATAAAGCATGTATGTTTGCAAGCTTTGTAACTTTTATATCTTTGCTTTGGCTAGTAGTGTGTTTTCCTCAGCATTAAGCTCTTAGCCCTGTTCAGAGTCTTGGGCTCGCGGGCCACCTATAGTGGCCGAGATAAGTATTACAACAACAAACACCGAGACAAATAAACACCTGCCAAAACTTTGTTCACAGACTATTAAAAAAAATGAATTTTTAGCTATTATTGTGGGAAAAACTTTTTTTCTCTGTTCTTAAGTGATAAACAGTAAGAACACTATAAGTCATTTAGCAGACACTTTCATCCAAAGTAACTTACAATAAGTTCATCAACCGAGAGGACAATATCAGAACAAGAATAGAGAAAGTAGCATTTCTTCAAGAAAGCAAACTACAAATATATATATGAATATGTATATATATATATATATATATATATATATATATATATGTTTGTATATATATATTTATATATATATATATATATATATTTATACATAACAATATATATATATATATATATACTGTATATATATATATATATATATATATGTGTCTATCATAATTAATTTAAACACGCCTAAGGGCTCTGTTTCTAAGAAGTGATGTGAATCCCCTCAGGATTTATTTGTGACACAGCTCCGCAAGATGCTTCCAAAATATTGTATTTTGTTTGTGATACATGATAACAAATACAAACTTTATCAAAAGAGAACAAATCAGTTGTTTTTTTTCCTGTGTGAAATGATCCAGTGTGTCAACCTGTCGTGTATTCATTCATCTCTTTGTTACGCAGCTTCTGATCCTCATCCAATCAGAGAAGAGGTCAAACAACAGTTGCTCTACTGCCGCGTCGGGATTGGCTACCATCTCCAGATCCTTCCCAGTGGCTCTGTAGGAGGCGTGCACAAACCCACTGAGCACTGTGAGTTCATTACATTACATTACATTGCATGTCATTTAGCAGACGCTAAAGTTCATGATGTGTGTGAACCTGCATTGTTTACATTCGGTACATTCAGCAGTTTGAAGTCTTCTCGACGTTTCTTAATTTCCACAAGGCCAATATTGTAGACCCAGTGTAGGTATCTGTGATACATCCTTCACCTGCATGTCTTCATCTCCTCCAGGTTGGCTGAAGGTGTTTTCTATGAAACACGGAGTGGTGGGAATCAAAGGAGTCAAGAGTGCCTTGTACCTGTGTATGAATGGAAAAGGACTGGCCTATGCAACGGTATGGAGCTCACACCAGTATCACACCAGTATCACACCAGTATCATGCTAGTATCACACCAGTATGACAGCATCACTTTGTCAGACCTGAACCAGAGTTACAGTCAGGACGACCTCCTGAGAACAGGGCTGCATCGTGTTAAATGTCTTCCTGCCTCGTTTTCTTCCAGGAGCAGTTTTCTGACGACTGCCTGTTGAAGGAGCACTTGGAGGATAATCACTACAACACCTACTCCTCTCTGTCTCACCCCGGCTTCTATCTGGCTCTCTCCCACAAGGGAGTGCTCAGGAAGGGCTCCAGTGTGGGCCGCCACCAGGCCTGCACCCACTTCCTCCCTCGGAGAAAGTCGTGATCATGACTCAGGCCCGATTAGGAATGTAAGCTACAGACTAGACACAGGCCTCCACACAGGAAACACTGGTTCCACATCCAGGAGATACTACTGGTGGGATTACCTGCTGTAAGGACAGTGAACTGAGCTCAGAGGCGACGTGGCCCCATCCACTCATCTGGCCACTGCACTCAAAGGACCTGGCCCAGTCTGAGGGTCACTCAACAAACAATGGCTGCAACGTGCAACGTGGGGCGTGTTCATGGGGTTGGCTTGGTCTCTGCTATCAAACACAAAAAAGGAATGTTATCATGTGTACAGGGCTCTCAAGTTTTGAAGACAAGCAAGCGTGAGACATATCCATCAGCACCCCCCCCTCCCCCGCAGAACGAATATATGGATATCAGTCACGCAATTCCAAGATGCTTTATTTTCATTGGTTGCTGGATAAATCTTAACCAGATCCAACACATACATCTGTTTTCTGATGGGCTATTGTGTAGCAGAGTATTTTTCAACGTGAGAAATACGATGTGTGGCGGGAGTGTGGGAGTTAATACCCAAATGCGTGAGTCTCTCAACGCGTGACACTTGAGAGCCCTATGTGTACGTGTTCGACACTAAAGAGGAGCAACTGGGACAACATATCGTTCAAACTACAATGTTGTAGTGCCCATGTTGCCTATTTAACATGGGCCACTACTGGCTGCTCATTGTTGAAGGTTTAAAACGCGTTTTGTAGTAAGACCAAGACTCCCGATCGTTTTTCCTGTGCATTTATTTACAATCACTAGTAACGTTCGTACATGGCTCACATTCTGACGGTCAAAAACTATTTGGTCTCGTCAATGAGCAACACTTGGCCTCCCACTTCACCTCATTAAATAGGGACAGATGACACCGTAAAGCAATCTTGCCCCACCTGGTGGTGGGAGGTCCAAAGTAACAAAAACAGGGGGAAATGGCTCCTACAAATGTACAGGATTATTTTCTGACTTTTTAAAGTGAGTTTGTTTCTGTCCTTTAAGCTGGACCAATCAATATGTTTTATAAGAGCAAATAACAATTTGATGTAAAGCATAGTAGTCACATGAATGATGAACCAACAGACTCATCAATTAGCAACGAGCTGGTGAGCAGAGTGTAGCATCTAGCAGCTATCGCCACAGACACCCCTGTTCATACAGACGTCTGTATGTTAGTATCCATGGGTAATGGACAGTTGTTTATACAGAGTTGCACTTGTACATAGTGAAAACGAAAATGCCTTTAAAATGTATCTCTTCCTTGTGATTCATATTTATTTGGGTTGTTGTAGTTTTATTTATTTATGTTTCATAAAGACTCCTGGTTTTATACAAATCTAATTATTCATGCATTAACGTTGCATGCTCTCTCCTGACCACCAGGGGGCGACTTCTCTGGTTGTATAGAAGTCTATATATTGACTCTACTTCTCTCTCGATGTATTCTCTCAGTAAACATTGTAAACATGAGTTTATGTCTCAGTCTCTAGTTTCAAGTCTTCTTATATACAGCATTATGTCATCATTTAGTACATTATGGTCATTTAGAGTCAAACAGACCATAAAGCAGGGGACGCTTTAGGGGCGGGGCTACCAGGCGATTGACAGGTCGATATCAGAGACTTATGTTCAATTCAATCCAGTTTATTTAGTATAGCCCAGAATCACACATTGCAAATTGGCCTCAGAGGCTTTAACATCTGTACACATATGACATCATTGACCTTTGACCTCACATCAGATCAGGAAAGAAAAAAGTGAAGACCCCTTCAGGAGAGCAACAGAGGAGGATCCCTCTACAGCAGGGGTGTAAACTCAAATACACAGTGGGCTGAAATAAAGAAATTGATACAATTTCAATTCAATTCAATTCAATTCAGTTTAATTGTACAGTCCAATTTCACAAATTACAAATGTGTCTCAGAGTGCTTTACAATCTGTACACATAGACATCCCTGCCCCAAAATCTCACATCGGATCAGGAAAGACTCCCAAATAACCCTTCAGGGGGAAAAAAGGGAAGAAACCTTCAGGAGAGAACAGAGGAGGATCCCTCTCCAGGATGGACAGAACAATAGATGTTATGTGTACAGAAGGACAGATTTAGAGTAAAAGTTTATCAATAGTTTGTGGTAGGCATATTCCACGATGGAGACCTCCACGATCCATCAGGCAGATGGAGGTAGAGAGGAGGATTGGGCGGAGTCTCAACAGTGGGCGGAGTCTCAACATGGCAGTGGCATAGTTGGTAGCAGGAATTCCACGACCCAGACCTCGACGATCCATCAGGCAGATAGGATCTATGCCGTCTCAGAGACGGCATAGATCGCATTTTCTAGTTTGGGGATGATATTTTCTATTTACCATAAGTAATTCATATTAGGTTAGAGTACGGATGCAGCCGCTTGAGCAACCCATCCAGGGTTGGCCTCTGTGTGCATCATTATGAATTTGAATAAAACCGTACACTTAAACTGAAATGCCTTATGAAAAATAAATACATGTATACAAGACTTTGTTCCTTACCATTATTCCACTAGTGGAACTGACATTACACGTGTCCCGACGATAACATGCCCAGTAATAGTGCTGAAAAATGCCCCAAAATCAGAAGGAGATTGTTTTTATCACATAGTGCACATATTAAACATACTAAGCAGTGTTTAACTGTGTTGTATCAACAACAACAAAACAAAAAAAGCGACCATGGGATGATAAAAAAAGGAAAAAGGATTCAATTCAATTAGGTTTATTTTATGTAGCCCAATATTCCAAACTCCCTTCAGAGGGCTTTACAGTCCGTACACATACGAAATCCTTGACCTTTGACCTCACATCGGATCAGGAACAACTCCCAAGAAATAGAAAATAAACCTTTCAGGGGGGAAAAGAATGCACAGGCTTCACATGATGACCTCCTCCTCCTCCTCCTCCTCCTCCTCCTCCTCCTCCTCCTCCTCCTCCTCCTCCAGCCTCTCGCACTATGCACTAAGGCCTACTGGGATGGGGATCTTCAACTCCTCGTCTGTGTATGGTGCCGGGTCCACAAAGACCAGGTCCATCAGGTCATCCACGTACCCTGTGCAAGATTTAACATACATAATGATTTGTTTTACAACTTTGTGTCACAACATGGACAGAAAGCCATGGTACAACGATCTGTTTCTATCTATCTTACACACCACAACCTAATATATTATGTATATTTCCTCATGGTATAGGTGTGCATTTATTGTACTTCTTTAACTGAGAGTTTAACAAAATTAAAGTGCTTAATATTACCTCCCAAATGAGGATCCCATTCCCCTATTTTGATACAATCCATGCAGTGCTAATCACAGTACAATAAACTAATATATTAGTATAGAGTTGTTCCTTTAAAATCCACTACTGACTGCTGCCACTGCATCTAGTATTATGTAATCGGAAAGAAGACAAAAACTATATATCAGACAGTGACACAATATGTTATATATGTATTAAAATACAGTTAATGTTAAACCCTGTGTTTCATTTTGTGTACACGTTTTATTAAAAGCATGTGGGAGGCTAGCTGAGCAGACTCAGGTTACAGCTACATTTTAAACAAACGTTTTAGTTGCAGCATATTTCTTAAAACGTCTTCCTTTTATGGCGGTTTGAAAACAGCTTTCGTGTGCATTAACCCCACCCACTAATCTGGATATTGACTTAATTAAAGTTAATATGTTATACTAAAAAACAAACAAATAAAAGTAATCCTCAGATTCTACTCATTAGTCGTGTTGCCTCTAAATATTAATAATTTATTCAAACTGCCATCGTTTCTGTATCTTTGATAACTCTCGTGTTCCTCGAGGAAGTTGATACACGCCTGTTCGACGAGCGAGGAGGTCCTTTGACTTTTTACTCAGGCAACGCACACGGCAGCCCGGAAAGGTCCTGAGCAGCGCTCTCGTGTACACACACGTGTGCTGCCCCGTTGCCATGGCGGACCTACAGATGAAGCTGCTGCGGAAGAAAATTCTGAAAAGAAATGAAAAGAACAAGGAGCGAAAAGTTATCCGGGAGCAGATAGAGGACGAAGAGCCAGGTGCGTGCGCAGGATGAACGGAGAGCGCGCGCGTTGTTGGTTGTTTTGTGCGTTTCTGAGACAGGGACGACCTCGCATGCTAAGCTAGAGCTAGCTGCGTTAGCATGCTTTTTATGCAACGTTCTCATCAAACGGGTCCAACGTAAAGTAACGTTACCTGACATTAATGTGTAACATGACTCGCTTGTGTGAGTTTGTCATCATAATGTGTCGCGGAGTATTATTATTTATAAGAGCGTCGCCACACTGTAGCTAGCTGATGTTAGCATGGTAACTCAAGTTGTGCTTCATGGATGTTAACGGAAGGCCCAACTATAAACTGACTTCCTCCAAACTGTTTCCGTCACGTGACTGATCGGCCAAGTAACGTTGTGTGTGTTGTCGCGATTTGTTTGTCAGTCGACTCTAACGGACTGGAGGAGAAGCCGAAGAAGCAGCAGAAGAAGAAACAGACCGCGGCCCCACTGGAAGAGGCCCCGGAAGAGGAAACTCCTCTGAAAAAGAAGACGAAGAAGAAACGGAAGCTGGCTGACGCTGCGGAGTCACCAGGTAAGAACCGGCGGTGTGTCCTTCTGATATTTGTGTGTGTGTGTGTGTGTGTGTGTGTGTGTGTGTGATGGCTAACTAACATGTGGTACTTCTCGTCCCAGTTGAGAAGAAGACCAAAACAGTGGAGGAAGAGGAGGGAGACACTTTGGAGGATGGAGAAGAGAAAAGCCAAAAAACAGAGGAAGATGACGATAAGAAGGAGGAGGAGGACCACAACAGTGAAGAGGAAGATGAGGATGAACAGCCTGAGTTACCAGCTGGTTTAACAGGTATTTCCATTAGAGTCCATAATCCGATACGGGCGTGCAGCTTTGTGGTGGAAAACACATCATTAATGTTTACTTAAAGTCCACCGTAAATAGTTGAGCTGTGGAAATCTACTTGTTAGCCTCATTTTCTAAGTTGTGACACCAGTCAGCTGGATTTATATACAATTATGCACCCCCCAAAATACACAATGTGCTTTCTGTAAATATATAACTAACTTTTATTTATGCTAATATTTGCTCTATTTTTTGTAGCAAATAGCTCTGAAAGTAATTAAAGTGATAATACCGCTATATTTTAAAGCAATGCTACAATATATACCTTTTATTTTTCTCTGAACACACGTCTTACTCATACAACACACACGTGGCCGTGGTGTGTGTTGTATATATCTATGAATTCCACTCTATTCTCCAGTTGGCAGCTAAATTGCCACAAGGTTGTTACGTGACACATTTCCAGTTATTCATACACATAACATACATTATTATCAGGCTCCTTTGTGTGTGTATATACCTATTTAGTTAACCAGGTAACTGTGGTGCTCTCTGGGCTGCAGCTGCCTGCATCAAACCGTAAAGCTCCTCACTGCCACACACGCTCAGTCACCGCGTTGCCTTTATGTGTTGCCCGCTCAGTGTTTCCATCATGAAACGGGTGTCAACTAAGGCATACAGAGACTGTTGTGGTTGTCTGTGGGAGGAGCCTCCTGTGGCCCTCTCTGGTACAACGGCAAGGACACATGGATTAGTTTTGTTCCTCTCTGCTGATCCTCTTCTTGCCCTTTTATAACCCGGCCCTTTCCTGAAATGCAGTTCCACTCATGAAATGTGTCGCTTGTATTTCAGGAGCATTTGAGGACACATCCTTCTCCTCTCTGTCTGAGCTGGTGAGTGAGAACACGCTGAAAGCCGTCAAGGAGATGGGCTTCGAACACATGACTGAGATCCAGCACAAGAGTATCCGCCCCCTGCTGGAGGGAAGGTGAGCAGCTGGTGGTTCATTTCAGATCAAAGCCACATTGTCTGTAGACCGGAACGTAAAGCATGCTTCTGTCTGCTTCTCTTCAGGGATGTTCTGGCTGCTGCCAAGACGGGGAGCGGTAAAACCTTGGCCTTCCTCATCCCGTCTATAGAGCTCATCTATAAACTCAAGTTCATGCCCAGGAACGGTAAGACTCGCTTCATTTGATACGTTGATTTCTGTGGGATGTAAAGAGAAAAGCTTTCCTGAACGCATCCCTACTCACGGGTCTACCCTTCCTTCCTTCCTTCCAGGCACCGGCGTGGTGATCCTCTCCCCCACCCGCGAGTTGGCGATGCAGACGTACGGCGTGCTGAAGGAGCTGATGGTGCACCACGTGCACACCTTTGGTCTGACCATGGGAGGCAGCAACCGCTCGGCGGAGGCCCAGAGGCTCGCCAACGGGGTCAACATCGTGGTGGCCACGCCCGGCCGTCTGCTGGACCACCTGCAGGTGAGCAGACACACACACCGAGTGTCAAAGTAGTCATTGTTGTAAAGCTCCTCACTGTCACCGCGTTGCCTTTATGTGTTGCCCGCTCAGTGTTTCCATCATGAAACGGGTGTCAACTAAGGCATACAGAGACTGTTGTGGTGGTCTGTGGGAGGAGCCTCCTGTGGCCCTCTCAGGTACAACCGCAAGGACACGCGCTCCCCACGGCTCATCCTCAAGACCTTTTTCCTGAAATGCAGTCTGACTTTGAGAGGCTGTTCCTGCTGTAAACCATATTCTCTGTGTGTGTCCTCAGAACACTCCTGGGTTCATGTACAAGAACCTCCAGTGTCTGATTATCGACGAGGCCGACCGGATCCTAGAAGTGGGCTTTGAGGAGGAGCTGAAGCAGATCATCAAGCTGCTGCCAAGTACGTTCGGTCGTGTAGTTGAAGGAGCACGTCGGCCATTTAGGGCCGCGCTTTTATCAAGCTGGGTGGATTTGTGTCATTTTAAAACGGTGGTCAGAGGCGGAGCTACAGGGGCCTCGAGTCCATAAACATAACGTCACAGGCTGATTGTGCTCTTCGTTCTCTCTGAACCTCGATCCTGTTTAACCCCGTCTCGTCCCCCAGAGAAGAGGCAGGCCATGCTGTTCTCGGCCACGCAGACCCGGAAGGTGGAGGATCTGGCTCGCATCTCCCTCAAGAAGGAGCCGCTGTACGTCGGCGTGGACGACAACAAGGACCACGCCACCGTCGACGGCCTGGAGCAGGTACTGTGTGGCCCCGCCCCCTGTACCGCGGAGGCCTCCCGTGGTGCTCTGTAACGCTTCTGGTGTTTCAGGGTTACGTGGTGTGTCCGTCGGAGAAGCGCTTCCTGCTGCTCTTCACCTTCCTGAAGAAGAACCGCAAGAAGAAGATCATGGTGTTCTTCGCCTCCTGTATGTCCGTGAAGTTCCACTACGAGCTCCTCAACTACATCGACCTGCCCGTCATGGCCATCCATGTAAGAAGCGCCGCCCCCCCCCTCCCCCTCCCCTTTGTGCGTGGAGTCGTGTTCCGACGCCTCACCCGTCTCTCGCTCCGTCTCCTCCAGGGCAAGCAGAAGCAGACCAAGCGCACGACCACCTTCTTCCAGTTCTGCAACGCCGACACGGGCATCCTGCTGTGTACGGACGTGGCGGCCCGAGGCCTGGACATCCCCGAGGTGGACTGGATCGTCCAGTACGACCCCCCAGATGACCCCAAGGTACTGAAGCCGCGCCTCGATCGCCGATGGCGTGTTGAGTCGTTCTAAACTTTTGTTGTTCTAAGCTGGTCTTTGCGTCCGCAGGAGTACATCCACCGGGTGGGCCGGACGGCCAGAGGCATCAACGGCCGCGGCCACGCGCTCCTCATCCTGCGGCCGGAGGAGCTCGGCTTCCTGCGCTTCCTCAAACAGGCCAAGGTAACCTGGACCCCCGTGGTCATGTGGTCCTTCACCCAGCAGGCGGCCATGAGCCAGGTCTTTACTCTGCTGCTTCCTCTCTGTCCAGGTCCCACTGAGTGAGTTTGACTTCTCCTGGAGCAAAATCTCCGATATCCAGTCCCAGGTAAGAAATGTCCTGAGCGTCTTCACGTCTTTGGCTTCCTAAAGATACTTAAAGAGTCGCAGTCCAACGAGACCTCTGCCTCTCGTTCCCTAGATGGAGAAGCTGATCGAGAAGAATTACTACCTCCACAAGTCGGCCCAGGAGGCCTACAAGTCGTACGTGAGGGCGTACGACTCGCACTCGCTCAAACAGATCTACAACGTCAACACCCTCAACCTCCCCATGGTGGCGCTGGCGTTCGGCTTCAAGGTGCCGCCCTACGTGGACCTGAGTATCCTTTGCTGCTGGCCGCTCGATGTGGTCCTGATGTGTCTTTGTTTGATGTGCGTGGTGTCGCGTCGGTGCGGTTTGAACCAGAACAAAGTGTTTCTCCTTAACTCTGCTGTTCTCCAGGCGTTCACTCCGGTAAAGGTGGGAAGCTCCAGAAGCGAGGCGGCGGGGGAGGGTTTGGATACCAGAAGGCCAACTACGGGAAATCCAGAATCTTTAAGCACGTCAACAAAGGAAAGGGGGACGCCAGGCAGTTCTCACGCTGAGCCCCCCGCCCCCCCAGAGAACTCTCTTGTCTATCTGATGAACCTTGCTTCGCTCGCTGCTCTACGACATGTAGAGAGTATTTTGTAAATGTATGGTGTGTGTGTGGGGCCGCTGCGTCCCTCCCGCGCTCCGCCGGGGACTCACTTAGCTAACATGACCTCATGTTACCCATCTGGAATATAAAATCTGTCGACTTTCCCTACGTTTGCTTCATTTATGCTGCGTGGACATGTAACTGGTAACTCTGTGTGTGTGTGTGTGTGTGTGTGTGTGTGTGTGTGTGTGTGTGTGTGTGTGTGTGTGTGTGTGTGTGTGTGTGTGTGTGTGTGTGTGTGTGTGTGTGTGTGTGTGTGTGTGTGTGTGTGTGTGTGTGTGTGTGTGTGTGTGTGTGTGTGTGTGTGTGTGGTCACGCAACATCTGAACCACGTGGGAAAAACTCAACGTTTAGCTCGTTGTGAAAATATTTATTACATTTATATTAAACAAACAAACACAGGTGTAAGTTATGCAGTCTCTTTTTATATATATATATATATATATTTATATATACAAAAAGTGAATTTGTCTCCTACATTCGAAGTTAAGAGCTCCTCTAGTCGACAGCGGCTCCCTCCTGCTCCAGTGGTCGTTCAGTACGGCTCAATCTCAGGAAAATCCAGATTATCTTTAAGAGAAAGTGCTCAACGGATCCAGAGCTGCTGGATGAGCGTCTGACGGCCGCCCCGCGGTCCGTCCTCCAGCTGGTTCCCGTGACGATGGAGAGCACGTCACACCTGGTGATCTGGGAAAGAGAAAAGATTGAACCAAACCCTCTGCTGCGGACACAGAGACCCGACAACTATTCTTGATTATTGCAAAGCAGGGGAGAGCTCGGCTCCCACAAGGCCACTCGCTCTGACTGGGACTGATTGTTATTGTTACAGCTAGTAGTTGTCGTCGGTGTGTTTAATACCTGTGGTCATGTAACAGACGCTCAGAAGCCTCATGCATGACCAGTGGGTTGATGTCAACCCTCACTCGAGGCCCTCTAGTGGCGTTGGAGTGAATTGTATCGGACACAAACTGCAGTAAACCATTCAAATTTATTTTTCATTTACTTATTTAAATAAGTGTTTGATTTAACCAAGTTCTTTAAAAGATTATTTACAATTCAGCAGAGATAGGTGGACGAGGGCTTATTTGGGCTTCTGTAGGTTACAAAGACAAGTTAGTCAAAGGAAAGAGCAAGAGAATGAAAGTGTTTCCTTATTGTTAAATCCTATTCATCCTCGTATATTGATGAGTTCATCTTGTTACATCAAACAATAACTACTTTTCTGAAGATTCTTAATACAAATATTGAATAACTAATTTGGACAATTCTGATATTTGTCTATTTGTTTATTCCCCCCCCCCCTTTTTTTTATAAATGTACAACGGCCCTTCTTTCTCTCACACACACACACACACCTTAGGTGTGTGCTCTGGCGGGGGGAGGGGGGTCTTTCATCTTTCCTGCACCTGTTGTCGCTGAGAGATTATGCCACACACTGTTTAAAAAACATTCCTGTCCGTCACGTGACGGTCACACTGCTCATACGCTCGAGGTTCTACCGGGGGCTGTGCAGCTCGGCTCCGTGGTCTCCCAGTTCATGGACCTCCGGACGGCCTTCTTCCACCGGGCGAAGCGGAACTCGCTCTCTGTGGGGCAGACGGGTCAGCCGGTGTCATACACGGGGCCGCCGCCAGGTGGCAGCAGAGCTCTGTCTCTCACCTTCAGCGTTGATCTGAGGCTCGTACTTCTCAGACGTGACGTGGGGGAGATGGCGGGGGCTCAGGCTCCACACGCCCACCCCCTCTGCTGCCCCCGCCGCCATGGCTGCTCCCAGAGCCGTGGTCTCCGACATGGTGGGCAGCACTGGACACACACACACACACACACACACACACACGATAAACTAGCCATTCAGGGCCACTGTCGGGCAAACGTGTTCAACGAAGGAGATGATTACATCTTACGTTCATGTGTTTTTCACAGAGGAATAGACTGATGTAGAATAGATAGAGTTCAGGGTATGCGTGTTAATGTTCACGGGGGGCAGTTATGTACACATTTATTTTTTATTTTATTTATTGGATCCCCATTAGCTGACGCCTTAGCGACCGCTAATCTTCCAGGGGTCCACAGAAAGGACAAAATACAATACATATCAGAATCAGAATCAGAATCAGAATCAGCTTTAATGGCCATGAAAGTGTTCACATACATGGAATTTGTCTCCGGTTCCACTTTGCTCTCTCATACATACACAATATACATTAAACTAGATACATATAAAAAAGATTCATACAAAACATATCGTGAAACAAACAGTTAAAAATAGTACAACAAAGTGGAGAATAGTGCAGTCGAAAGATCAGATATATGTTATGCAATTCGTCTTAATTCATACAAAGAAAAAGAAAAATTAGATCACTAAAAAGCAATAGATTCTGTCAAGTGGTTAATGTTCTTAGATGCGCCTTTAATTGTTTTTTGAATGAAAAATGATTGCTTATGTAAGTTAAACAAGGAGGCAGTGAGCTCCAAGCGGTAATAGCACGATAGATAACAGTATGTTTGAGGAGATTAGTTTTTGGGGTTGGTGGTATCAATTGGCCTAAACTAGCATTCCTGGTGTTATGGTTGTGTCTGTTAAATGTGTATTGTAACTGATACTGTAAAAAATATACCGGTGTCTGATTAAATATTACTTTCCTGAAAAACGTTTGTACATCAAAGTCAACGTGTGTCCTCCTGACCTCATGGCTCATTGAAATGTCGACACAGAGAGGTTTAAAGTTCAGGTTCAGTCAACGATTACTCAATCTGACGAACACGTGTATAAACTTTAAAAGGTATTGTTAGAAGTAGAAGAGACAGCTTTACTGGAGGTGTCACTTCAACGAGATCAGATATGAGATGTCACTTCTAAGAGTTCTACATCTTCTTAAAACATCTAGATATCATCTTTTAAGTGATGTCGTCCTTTCATGCCATTTCTCTGTTCTTTACTTTCTATTTTACCGTTACATTTGTTTTGCTTTATTCTCTTTAGAGCACTTTGTAAACCTGTTTTTAAAAGGTGTTGTATCAATAAAGTTATTATTACATAACGTTGTGTGCCATCACCAGTAGACTTGTCCCTCGAGCAGCACGTCTTCATCACACGACACACATCACATATAAAAATAAATAAATAAAATAAATCAACATTCGCTTCCACTTAATTTCATATTTCCAGTAGGATTTAATTTAAATGATTTCTGTTAAACATGTATTTTAACTTGTAGTTGTTTTAACCAAGAGGTTAATTATCCTAACCGTCTGCCTTGCAGTCTACCGTTAGACAGTCTGAGGAGCAATGCATTGTGGGTCAGTCGAGTCTGTCTGGTTAAGCTCACATCTCATTAAACACGCCGCCGGAAGAGGCTGTGAGCATGTGACCTCCAGCGCATCCTAGTCAAACCCCCGGTGCCTACATTACCCACAATGCAAGGTGATCGTCTCCGGGTCAGATATTCAGGTGTCTAGAAGTGTGTGTGTGTGTGTGTGCGGAGGCCTCGTACCCACGGGGATGCTCAGGATGTCGGCCTGCAGCTGCATCAGCAGCCGGTTGGAGGTCATGCCTCCGTCCACCTGCAGCTGTGTCAGAGGGACGCCGCTGTCCTGGTTCATCGCATCCAGGATCTGACACACACACACACACACACACATTAGTGCTTTGGCGTTTGGACAGGGTGCCTCTGGCGTGGCGAGCAGAGCAGGGCTCACCTCTCGGGTCTGGAAGCAAACGGCCTCCAGGGCAGCGAAGGCCAGGTGGTTCCTGTTGGTGAACTGAGTGAGTCCACAGATGATGCTGCAGGACAAGCGGATGTTAGAGGGGCTCTAGTGGTTATTAACTAACCACAAAGGGGTCGGCCATGTTCATGCGTTCACGTTGCCAACGGGGGAGAAACTAGGAAATCACACCTGGAATCTCCAGAGGAACAGGAAGTCTAACGAGCTTCTCAACTTGTTCATCGCCTGAGGAAAGTTTCACCAGAGGAATCTTTATAAAGTCTGTGTTTGTTTTTCTTTTAAACTCATATAACTGACTGCTACTTGAAGTTTTTTAAATAATTCTTGATTTATAATTTCTAACTTATGTTGTCTAAATCGTTGTTGTTGTTGTTAGCTATTTTGCACTTCACTATTATTAATATTGATATTAATATTATTATTATTATTATTATTATTATTATTATTATTATTACTACTACAATCACTTCATGTTGGACAAGAGAGAAACATACTTTCAGATCTTCTGTATGTTTGCACCAATGGAAGAAGAAGTTTGTTTTAATAATAATAATTTAGGATGGGAATATAAAAGCATTTTTGCTTCTACTCTTATTCAGTTTCTCTTTTTATATATTAAATAGAATCATATTGTATTGTATTGCAATGATTAATTGAATAAAAATGCAACAATAACAATAAAGAAGATTTTTTTGGCTGTGACAATAGGTGAACAAATAAATAAATGTGTTGTTGTTGTAATACTCATTGTGTCCACAAGAGGCATCTCGACCTCTTGTTCTGAAGAGGCTTCCTCACCCTCGGGCGCTGGGCTCCCAGTACGGGGCGTAGAGGCCGGAGAAGGCCGGCA
This sequence comes from Liparis tanakae, assembly GCA_036178185.1. Classification (NCBI taxonomy): domain Eukaryota; kingdom Metazoa; phylum Chordata; class Actinopteri; order Perciformes; family Liparidae; genus Liparis; species Liparis tanakae. The sequence goes on from CM070107.1 coordinate 1,320,717, forward strand.
CGAAATAACAGCCGTGAGACGAGCCGGCTGCAGCCGCCAGCTCCTCTGAGGAGGACAGGGACAGGAGGAAGAGGAGGGACAGGAGGGACAGGAGGAAGAGGAGGGACAGTAGGGACAGGAGGAAGAGGAGGGACAGGAGGAACAGGAGGGACAGGAGGAACAGGAGGAAGAGGAGGGACAGGAGGGACAGGAGGACGAAGAGGGACAGGAGCAACAGGAGGAAGAGGAGGGACAGGAGGGACAGGAGGAAGAGGAGGGACAGGAGGGACAGGAGGAAGAGGAGGGACAGGAGGGACAGGAGGAAGAAGAGGGACAGGAGCAACAGGAGGGACAGGAGGAACAGGAGGAAGAGGAGGGACAGTAGGGACAGGAGGAAGAGGAGGGACAGGAGGAACAGGAGGGACAGGAGGAACAGGAGGAAGAGGAGGGACAGGAGGGACAGGAGGACGAAGAGGGACAGGAGCAACAGGAGGAAGAGGAGGGACAGGAGGGACAGGAGGAACAGGAGGAAGAGGAGGGACAGGAGCAACAGGAGGAAGAGGAGGGACAGGAGGAAGAGGAGGGACAGGAGGGACAGGAGGAGTGGGAGGAAGAGGAGGGACAGGAGGAAGAGGAGGAGCAGAAGGAAAAGGAGGGAGAGGACGGACAGGAGGAGCAGCAGGAAGAGGAGGAATAGGGGGAGCAGGAGGAGCAGGAGGGACAGTTACTAGTCAAACTCCGACACCTCCTTTAGGTCAGAGGAGGCGCGGCGGGGTCCGGACCGATCTCTGAGGACGACTTCACGATGCCCAGGTTGTCCTTCAGCCAGCG